>JAILXH010256161.1:10461-20804 GCA_023558415.1 Piaractus mesopotamicus
ATACATTTGGAACACACATTTCGAGCCTAATGCCCTTACCGCTTTGTTTGGGGTAGTTCCAGAAGATATACGAGCAACTTCAGAACAGTCAGAAGTCATAGCCTTTTCCACGTTACTGGCTAGGCGTATGATCCTCCGTAGGTGGTAGAGGGCCGAGCCACCATCCCATAAAAACTGGATCAAAGAGGTTATGGCACATCTTAAACTTGAACATTTGAAGCATATTACTAGAGGTTCAACCAGGAGGTTTTAAAAATGTTGGCAGCCATTTTTGACACATTTTGAGACTGAGCATTTTCACTCATTAAACATATCATAAAGATCCTCTAAGGTGTTTTTTTTTTTCTCTTCTCATTTTCCCCTCTCTTGTTTTTCTCCCCTTTCTTTCTTGACTTTAGCTAGGTCTTAGAATATGTGTATGCAAGGATTGCTGTAGGGGGGTTTAGGGGCCAAGAGAATTTGTCTGGAAGTGTTTGTGCATAAATATTGAAAAATCAATAATAACATTTGAATAATAATAATACTGATGAAGATATGATGACAACAGTAGATAATTCACTCACATCCTCAGAAGACGCGTCCTTCACCGAGTTTTGACTGAGTTGTCATCGAATACTCTTTCAACACACTCGCAAAAGTCAGATTCATCCATTTGTGGGGGTCCAAAGCATAACAACGTTACAAGAGGTTCTTTTGTATGTTGCATGCAATTACAAATTTCCACCAGAGAGGTTCCCAAATCCCCGAACTCTACAGTGATGCTTAAAATTATTGATTAAAAAATCAAGTATGACTTACGTAACAGCATGTAAGTTTAGAAGGTGCAGGATTTTATATTTAGCCACACGTTGGGTTCCCTGGCTGCGCTGGAAATGTTGTTTATTCTTGTTGAACATGAATATATTGGAATGCTTATATGTGTAATACGAATTAACAAAACTGAACTGAGCCTTGCTGTCATTGTATATATGAGAGGGAAAGAGAGAGGGAGAGACAGAAAGAAAGAGAGAGGAAGTACAGAGTCCTGGATTGAAAGCATGCTGTGGAGGTGTTGTAACTAGGTCGGGGACATTGGGGGAGTTTTATATTCCTCTAAAAACAAAAGAGCTCAGGGTATTAACAATATTAGCTATTTATAGGCAGTGTGGCTAATTGGGTCATTACTGCAGCATCAAATGACAGCAAACAATGTATTTATTTAAGCACACAGAGACTTTAAATCTATTAGAATTATTACGGTAACCACAAACAATTAAGCTGCTTTTACTATGAAGGCATTTCTAAGGATGCTGTCAAATCATTCAAATTAAGCTACAGATGAGTAGCTCCAGTCACGCGCTAAGTGTGCTAAATGAAATTCTGAAGTGAAATCCCCACCACAGGACTTTTGTACTAGAATCATTTCCTAATATTCCTTAAAAACCGAACCTACTGTAGAAACAGAAGTCAAACACCATGATTAGATCTTTAAAGTTCATTCTCAAAAAAGGAAAAAGAACTGCAAAACACAGTATGAACACACTACTAGACATCATAAGCAGCCTCCTCAGGGTATAATCAGCTGAGCTAAGCCATTTAGAATTTTATTAGGACCCCTCCCTTGAAGCCCCACCCTGCTGGTGTACAGTTAGAGACTGTTGATGCGCAATTAGCCATCCTCTAGCCCAGGGGTCAGACCACCTTGAGAGATACAACAGTTTATGTCTATTTTACCTTCTTGGCCGTAAGTATGTCTCAGTATGTGCTAATGTACTCGTATAGTATGTAAACAAAAATGCAGACTTTGCCCTGCTTTTAGCTTTAGCTCAGCTATAGCTGCTTTTCTAGCATCTTTGGCAGGAAACCTTTCCGCAAAAATAGAGTAGTTGCTTGTAAAATGTCTCTCGTTGCCATTTTGTTAACTACTAGCTATGCAAGATTGTTCTGCGTTGCTATGGTGACTAGCAGTCTGCCCGCCAATCTTTAGGGTTAAACTTTGGTGAATTAGCAGTTATAGGCTACATTAACTGTGCTAGACTAACAGTAGAGCTTTATTTTACTGCAAAGGGGAATTATTCCTAAAAATTAGTGTCTCTTTCAGGAAGGCCACCGTATAATTTCTTGAGGTGTCCTTCATTCTTTACCTACATTATTTTTTATTAAGGATGAAGTGACCTCAGCTGCCTCCCTTACTGGCTGCCCTTGGTGTGCCCCTGATCCAATTTACGGCTGCAGCAGCTCCGCAGCCCCAGCAGCAGCAGCAGAGGTGCTTGGCTAGGCTGCATCTGTGCGGTGAGCTTCCAGGCTCAGCTAATGCGGTGGGCTCCTGCTTTAGCATGCAGAGCAGCTACTTTTCCCCCACCGTCTCTCTTTAATCACACGCTCCATTGTCATTTAGGCTGCAGTGCTGCGCTTTTAGCCCCAACCAGACTGCTGCGTATGAGCAGCGAGCTAAAAGCTGCCTGTCATGTAGTCTGCAGAGACAGAAGCCTGTCTCATTTCTGCTACTCGTAGGACTTTAAAACACACTCGACTAGTTTGTGCAGAATGGTCATGTAAAGCACATTATAATGCATAAATAATACAGAAATGCCAAGTTACAGTTTGGGCAGTTTTTTCAGCCTCTAGAAAGGATGAATCGTTTAGCTTTACCCACGCAAGTACGAGATGATGATGGGGGAATACGTACTGAGTAACATTTCTATAATGAAAGTGAATTGGCTCATTTATTATTATCTGTATTTTCAAAGAGGCTGAATGTAACAAATGTAAAAAGTGTGCATGTTTATGTAATCGTGACTATAAGATTATATACTTGTACCTTGACTGTTTCCCTAGTTCTTGATGTTCATGAAAATGAACACCAGTTCCTAGACCAGTTCTTAATATTTATAAAAATTAGTTTTTATGAACACTTAAGCGTAGATCGTTCAGAGAGTTCAGTAGCCTAATGTCTCAGATAGACCCCCAGGGACAGGATGCCGTACACTTGATGGCATTTGAAAGTAATTTTATTACATAAAAAAAACAGGAACATATCTTTAGTATCTTATAATGGCAAACTTTTCAGCTCTGTGGCTAAGCCTGTGTTATCTGAGTAACTGTGGTAACAACCCCCCCATACAAGCCATAGCAAGACACTGATGTTCCTGCATGTGAACATAATTTAACTTTTAAACATGTTGAGTGAAATCCTACAATGATACCACATTTACTATATCTAACATAGATGGGATTGTTGAGCTGTGCTGGTTGAGCATGCTTGGCAGGATGGGTCAATGTGTGGTATTGCTGCAGGCAGGCATCATGCATAAACAGAAAGCCACCCCTAGTGTGGTGTACATTTTAGGACATTTACAGACGACAGCGTCAGGTTTCAGACAGACAAGAATGGCGTGATCTGTTACAGCTGGACATCAGGCAAAATGGCCTCAGACTAAAAGGCAACAGGATGAATCCATTTGAGAGATGAAATAATTGATCCCGACTTGTCTGACAATTGATGTTCAGACATAATATCTTACCATACCATTATATCTTTCTCCATTATTTCAGGACCACCGGTCAACAAACATATTGGAAGAAAAGGCCAAACAACTAGCAAAACAATGGAATACATTAGGAAAGGACTGAAAGAAATACACACTGAGCTGGCTTGGCTTAATAATCAAATCTGTGTCTTACCATACCATCCATATAATGTATAAAAGACAGCATCTCTGTTCAGCAAGCAGATAAGATGTAGAAATGAGGGAAGGCCGTTGCAAGGTCAGCAAATAATCAATTATTATTTATTCACATTAATTGCAAGGACACAGTTTAATGATTATTAGTGGACGAAAACAGCATGGCCAGCTTAACACAAGCCCTGGCCTAAATGCTAATGTGACAGCTATTACACACTTAAAACCAGTCATGCCTAAGCAGTATTTACATATTCAGAGTGACACTGGAGAACCTGATAAGATATTGAAAGGGTTTACATCTAGATCAGACAATGATGTTTTATTACCATGGCTTGGACGTTAAAAGGTTGTGTCACTGAAAAGTCATCATGACCTGAGTTACTCTGAAAATGTGTTACTCAGTATTGCAAACTAGAAACAATGCCAATGCAGTTTTCTTATCTGATTAGTTTTCTTCATCTTTGCAGCTTGAAAGATAAACAGTTAACATACACTAATGATGATAGATGGATAAATAGTTATCCAAAATTGATTTAAACATTGTCCTTTAATCTTCATTAGGCTTTGACAGTACATTTTCATACCTTAATACATTCCTGACACTGGGGTGTACAGTATATGACTGTATTTGAATAAAAAAAAAATAAGTCTCTGTTTTGGGTTTACTGTCTCGTCTAGTGTTATTTCAAAATAGAAAAAAGTAGTTTGGAACGGGTTCCAGCTTCGTTTGTTTTCTGTGCTCTACTGCCACAATCCTACTTGAAGGTATTCCAGAACAGAGCACCCGTTTAGAGGAGAGTGCAAAGTCAAGTGACTGGTGTTGGAGTGAAAGCTGATCTCAAACGTGTCATAATTTTGAAATACCATCATCATTTTTAAATATCGTCATCATTTTTACATTCCCTGGTATACCGTATTACTGTTATACCACTCAAGCCTGATCTGCATTACTGTGAAAATGTTTATTATTCCAGGGCCAAATACAATGAGCATAATTGTATTATTGTAACTATAATTTCAGTTCTGTAACCCAAATCCAACTTAAGTCCACTCATGTAAATTTTGCATGCATTACTTTTCCCATGTAACAGTCAGTATGCATTAATTGTAATACAGTACAATTCAGAAAAAAGGAAACATAAAATAATTGATCTAGTGCTTTAATTACAGTTGTAGCTGGCTTTACATGGGCTTATTATGTTTGTAATGCTGCATATTACAAATCATATCTTACTGTTAGAAATTGTACTAGTTTATTGGTTTTTGCCTGTTCTGAAACCTTGCAGACAACCTTAATGGCAGGATGGTTCAAAGCTCTTGTTCTTCATGTGAATTTGTATTAATTATTAGCTCAGTGTACCATTTAGAAAAGTGAGAGTACTGTTGAAAATAGGCCTAGCAAAGATCTTTTTGAGCTGTGCCACAAGCATCATTCACAATGCTGGGGCTGGCTTGTTGCTTAGCAACTGGAAGATTTTTTTCCTGGCTCCGAACCTCTCACCAGTGGAATGTGTCAAGCAGACACATGCAAGAAGTATGAAAATCCTTGCAAAATTCGTCACTTTTGTGGGGTTGTGCGATGTCAGGTGTCTCCCTGCTTTCTTAAGCTTCTTGAATTGAACATTGAGCAGCAACGCTACCATGCAGCTGTAGAGCACTGCGATAGCCCATGATGTACATGCATTACTTTTTTATTATCATACTACTGACATCGCAAGCAGATTGTAACATGAACCAAATGACTAGAGATTCAGAATGTTGGCCTGCCGGGCTTCTTTGTTGTTACTGTTTTGAAGGGCAGAACCCACAGCTGAGTAATGCACCAGTGCGAGTACTTTGGATCTCTGTGGTCAATTCCCTGTCTAATACTTGGCAGAAGAGTAGAGCTTCTGTAAAAGCTTCCAGGTTTAGTGCGAATTTGCAAGAGGAAGCTGAAGTGGAGAGTTGTCTGATAACATCCCGCTGTGGCGAACTGGCACTGCAGGCTATGATTTTCATCCAAATCAACAGAGGTCCTGGACCAGCTAGAGCTGTTAGCCTATTTAGCAAAAAAGCCACACCAGAACCCTCAGCCTTTTTCAGTCATGTCCATAATAACACGTTTATGGCAGTGTGTTTATGTTCAGGCACTTCTTTTTTGTAGTAGCGAATATAATATAATTAATTGCAAAAAGATCATTTTTACAGTCCTGTTAAAACATCACATTGGCATCTCACTGAACTATTGGCCTTCAGAATTCAAATACTGGCACCTCGAATGGTTAACCGAGTACTTGAGTATCTGTGCACATCCCTACTGCCTAAATGGTTTGTGGCTTGTACAGTTCTAGAACATTTACATTATGTGGAGGTTCTTTAATCTTTTAAAAAGATTCTTTTTACACTCGCACAACATATTTTCAGTATAATTTAATTTTTTTTATGGAATATTTTAGTTCATACATACGTAATCTATGACTGCAAACACATGCATTCCTAGTAATGTGCTAGCACTCATCTGATATATTCTTGTAGGTTATAAGAATCATGTTAGTTGGGGTTTCTGTGAAAATTTATGGTTGCTTTCCTGAGCATTTCGCCTTGGAGGTGTTAAGTCATCAGCCTGTTATTGTCTTTGTTGCCTGCTGCTTTCAAAAAGCAGTGTTTGGTTAATAAATATCAGACAAACTGACTGTGTAGAAATAGGAGATTGACCATTTAAGTTCAAGACCGATGCACTGCTACTCTTATGGCATCACCTCAAAAAATCTGCATCTTCGTTGTTAATAATGTGAGTTTATGCCCAGTTCACTAAACTTGGAACAATGATCAAACAGTTTGTGAGGAACTATTCATTCACAGTTCACACCTTAGCCAGATTTCTGAATGTTTGGGAACTGGATCCATTGCATTTATTTTTCTCTCTAAAACTGAGTCCATTTATTAAACTTCCTTATTGGATTCAGGGCCGCACTTAGGAGAGTAGAAGATCTGAGCCTTCGACTTCTCTAATATCCAAAGTGTTTTCTCTCTTGATGCACAGGCCTTTGTTCCTTAGCAGACTCCACACCATGGCTAATGAGCTCCTTGGGCACCGGGCCCCACTCACTCATCTAATACCTCCTTGTGATCGAGAAGAGTCAATAATATCCGAGAGGAATACGCATCAGTGCTGACAAGAAATTCAAGTCATTGTGTGGTGATCATTTCCATCACGACAGCCTCTGGAGCCTAGCTGTCTTGTAGTCCCCTATTAGAACAGTTTACAGAGAGGAGTTAGGATTAATGGTGCAGACTTAGAATTAAAATACTCTGATGGGATTTTGTTGGTTGTGTGGTATTATATTCAGTCAAATTCACTTAAAAGCTTCAGTTAAGTTAGCTTTGTGGTCTAAAATACTACTTTATGCTGTGGTCCGTCATCTCTAATGAAGACCAACCATTTAGCCACAAACTACAGAGGCATGCCTTTCAGGTGGAATCAGTAAGTACATCAGTTGTACATGTTGATTGCATTTCTAGTGCAGATGGAGAAGCAGAGGAAGTTGCGATAAAGTTTAAATTTTGGTCAAAAGTGCTGTTGGGGCCTTTGAGAAGTTTTGTGTCTATGCAATATTTGTTTGTGATTTGGCTTGTAGATGACTTTGCTGTTAAGATATGCATGCTGTTTTTTAGGATGTGCATTCTGACTAATTTTGTTATTTGAGTATCCACAAGAGTTGATTATCAGGTATTTGGTTAACCATGGTGAAGAAAAGCATGCCATGTCTTACCCCAGGAGGAGGAAGGAGGCTTGAGGCAGGTTAGATGTTGCAGACATACTTTATTTTCTCATACACAAGCCAAACCAAACTTAAACCGAAAACTGCCACTTTTTAGTGGCACTTTACTCTACCTCGACTTTTCAATCCTTATACCAACACAAGCTTTTCAGCTATCGCTTCTCCCATCCACTGACTGTCTTTTCTGTCTTGGTCATTCTTCCTTCCTTCTCTGCGCCTTTTAAAGGTGCCTGTGCTGCTGATGCCAAACCAGCATCAGTTGGCTCTTGTAAGCGGTATCACGACCACCTGAGCCGAGAGGGAGGGCTTGTTGCACTGCTCCCCCCCCCACTCCTTAGCATGGCCAGTTGGGTTGGTTCAACATCAGTGTAGCTCTGGAACAAGAGGCGGGCCCAGGAGTTGGCTTTTGGGCTTGGGTGCTGGCCTCATGCTGCCTCTTACAGCTTGGGTTTTAGACGCTGCCCTCACGTCATCTCTCGTGGCTCTAATCGGTGCTTGAGGCTCGGGCTCTGGTTTCACACTGCCCCCCACAGCTGTCGTTGCCACCTAGCACAGACTGATAATATTGCATTGTAGCTCTTACTCACAATATACATACGGTAAATTGGAACAAACAGGCTAAAAAAGGGCACAAAGGAATGTTTAGCAGCTCATGGAGGCAAAGTTTTAATATTTTTTACTTAGCCTTCTTTGCAAATGCAAGAAAACCTGTTGCAACACGTATCAGCAATTGCTTGATTTATTTTATATATTTTCTTCTGTAATGAAGCGTAACAAACACCTGAATAGATATTACATATACTGAAGAAATTCTGTCAAAATTCTCCAACTATACCATGTTTATGTTTGTAGGTAGAAAATGAGATATTTTGTTGTGATTGGAATTTGCTGAAAAGTTATTTTTATGTATACAAAAATGCCATCCTATACATCTTTGGCCATCGAAACAGATTGAAATAATCTGGAAGCGCAAGCTTGAACCTGTTGATACAGAATGAAAAGTATATACAATTAATAATGTAACACACTATGTATTTCATAATGTAATTGAAGTGTTATATAATGTACATGTAAATGTCTAAAATGTAAATGTCTAAAACAACAACTCTAAAAGCATCTACACAGAGTGCAATTTATTTGTGTGGTTTATTTGAATCACAATAAATTAATTTTGTCATGTGTATTACTGATGATGTCTTGCACACCAAACGCAATTGAATGGCGAAATTGCAACATCATTTGATTTGCCCTGTGTTCCATTTTATGCAAACCTTTGCAGGTGACATAAACTCAGAAACCAATCACTGTTGTCTCCAGGGGTGGGAATCTCTAGGCACCTCATGATTCGGTTCGATTACGATTCAGAGGGCGTCGATGCGATTATAAAATGATTATCTATGCTTCTCGATGCATCTTTTTTTTCTATATAGGATTTCTTTTTTCTCACTGTGTGAGGAATTTGTACCTTTAAAGCAAAGTATTTGTAATGATCCATAATGAATTTACTTCCAATATCTTTTATTAATAAAACAATTAGAAATGATGTGACAAGTGAACTAGAAGGCTCTCATTCACTGCTCTTGTTTGGAGCACATGAGACACTGGCTGCCACTCATCTGTAATAAAATGCGCTGTTACGGTGACATAAGATCCAGTGGCAATAGATGTCCACGCAGCACATGTTACAGCTGTCCTACCCGTTTTATGTTTTTTTGATTTTGTAACTTTGGTTCTGGTCTCGTTGTAGAGAGTGGGGGGATCGCTGTGTTAGTAAAATATCTTCGAGATGGGACGCTGAATCTCAGCTCCAAAGTATGCAACATAGCGCAAAAGCCCTGGTTCTGAGAACTGGCCTGCAGACTGCAGGTCACACAGCAACGCAGTCTCGCCTAGTTAGTAGCTACAAAAAGGCAAAGAAAGAGATTTAAGACGAACATTTGGAGACGAATGGACTTAGTTGGATTTATAAGCAGCGCAGTTGGTTTCCTGGAACGTTAAACCTGCAATGAGAGACTGTCAAACAGTAAAAAGTTGCAAAGATGAAGTCAGCTTCTCTTTCGAATTTTCCTGTTCCACCTTAAATGGTCTCGCGTTTACATTCTGGCTCCTCAGGCAGAATTTAAGGTGGAACGGGAAAATTTGAACAAGTAGCTGGAGAATGAGAATTTGACTTGAGCCTTGTAAAACAGTTGAGAGACACTTCCGCACTTCCAAGTTCCGCCTTTTGCGTTCTATCAACATTACGTTATAAATTAAAATTTAGAAAATCGTTTTTTGACATTTGTGAGCTACGGTCGTCTGAGCTATATGTGGAAGCACTCAAAGTTTCAGCTTTTGAATAAAGAGGTGAAGCTCTGTACACTACTTTCACTTTTCCTAAATGGAAATCAGCCTGACCAGTGTCACTGTTTGTCACTGGCCTTAGGGGTTAAAGATGTGTGATGTTGTATCTTTAAGAATTATAGACTGAAGTGCTAAGAAGTGGGTTATTTATAACTTATGGTGTTAACAAACAAAATCTGTCAGTGTGCTACACACCAACAGGTGATAATACAATGTCAGCAATGTGCTCATAAATGTCAGTTAATGTTCCCCTTGTTTAAATGACTGATTAAAACTTTTTGGAGTTCCCTCGTTTTAGGGCTTCTGAAAAAGCTGTTTTGGTCATTCATCAGCCACCGATTGTGACACGATTAGCGTCACAAATGCAGCTGAATGTAATGCCTGTATTTTGGCTGCCAAGTTGTTCTTGGAAATGTACCCAGCAGGCAGCATTTTGATCATTGCAAATAACAGGCTCTCCTCGGGTGAAATTAGCCCCACTGACAGGTTTGCAGAGGAGACCTTGGGAAATGAGGCGTAATAAGAGATTAATAGGTAGATGTTCTTGTTACCGTAACCAAATGTTTTTTTTTTT
>JAILXH010256176.1:3926-16073 GCA_023558415.1 Piaractus mesopotamicus
AAAAGAGACACTGCTTTCACACAAATCATGGTGCTATATTTTCCAGCTGTTGTCAGCCACAGCCACGCGGCACATGAGAGGAGTTAACTATTATTAATAGCAGTGAGCACTACAGTTGGTGTCAGAAGTGGGATTTTATTTTCCAGCTGTTGTCAGCCTCAGTTTTCATTGAGTTTTTCTCTAACCAGCTCACATCTCTCACTCTCTCTGTCTTTGTTCACACACACACACACATACATATATATACACACATCTCCAGGGTGGTTCCTAGCCCCACCCTCTACAATAAGAGTCCATAGCAAAATGAATCAAGTGCAATAAATACTAGAGAAGATATAACCAAAAACTAACATCCCAAAACATTTCTTGAATACACTACAATACTATTGTACTTTACTACTGCCAAGGCAACTGGACAAGGCAGCTGGTTTGTTTAGGGTGTTTTTCTGTACTCGCCTCCTTCATGATATCAATTCAGCACAACAGTATTAGCTTGCATGTAGCAAAGTTAATATTTCACCTCCACAACGACTTTGCAATTCAGATGTTCAGTGGAAAAATGCATATGGGATAAAATGTAACCATTTCATGTACCAGAGGATATCGGCATGATGCCAACTACAGAATTATGTACGACTTCTATGGTCTGTTGGCCTTACTGTCTCTGTGTAGCATCTCTCCATCACTCAGCGTCATGCCAGCCAACACGGGCATCTGTTAGCTGATGTAAAAGAATTAGTATTCTCCTACAAGCATTTTAAGTTGTCCAATGACATTGTGCTAGCGGCAATTTATTGTGTTGGTGCTTCAAGTGTCTCAGAGGAAGCGCATGCTAGCCTTAACCCTCCCAGCTTGGAGTGATTGGGGGGACCTAGCTAGTGGAACTCGGAAGAAAATTAGGTAAAATTCGGTCGTAGGTTATAAGGGAGATTCTCCTTTATGAAGCAAAGGTTTATTCTGCTATCAGCCAGTCACAAATTAGTTTTCTTCTATGTGTAAAATATCATTACAGCTAAAACACACCAATACGGCAATTGATAGCTCTCATTTTCCTGAATGGAGAACCTTTTACCAACTACCAACTGTTTTTATAATTTTATACTAGAGTTTTCTAGTCAACTTACATTTCATGAAAAGATTCCATTAATTTTTATGCTGAAAAGAATGAAAGGAATTTTCAGTATTTGGCTCTTATTAAGCAGTTACTCTTGCTACACATTATGTAGTTTTGCATTTTCCTTTTAAAGTATTATTGTGGGTGTAAAATAGCATTGAGGCCTAGTGACTTTTCCAAAAGAGGATTTCACAAACAATTGGCAAGATTTAAATATTGTATTCTTGAATAATAATAACAACTGAGTGACTCCTGTTGCTTAATTGATGAGTTACTAAATGATGATGTTCTCACTGAAATGACACACAAATGTGCGACTGGTCTTGGGTGATATTTCTCTGCTGAAGGTTCATGTGGGTGGACATCTGGTGCAGCTGGTGCGCCTCAGGAACCCCTGGGGACACAAAGAGTGGAACGGCGCTTGGAGCGACAAGTAAGTCTTTTGTTTAACCGTGGATCACACTAATACTGAGTGATCAAGTTTGACAAGATCCTTGTATTATCGTCCTTAGTTCCAAGGAGTGGGACCATGTTCTGCCGCAGGAAAAGAACAAACTCAATTATTCGGCAGACGACGGAGAGTTCTGGTGAGTCTCACTGACCGAGATTCTGCTTCTTCCTGGTACAAAAAAAAAAAAAAGGCAACTTTAAATATTTCAGGTGCTCTCTTTGCCTGTGATTCTCATTCTCTTTGCCTTTCTGTTGATCTGTGTTTCAGGATGGCATATTCAGACTTTGTGCAGCGGTACTCAAAGGTGGAGATCTGTAACCTGACTCCTGACCTTCCAAGCAGTGATCATGTTGGTCAGTGGGCCCTTCAGCAGTTTGAGGGCAACTGGAAGCGTGGCTCAACTGCAGGTGGCTCCAGTAAAAACACAGGTATGCTTCAAATACCGGTCACCTTATATTCTCGTCTCTTTATAGTCTAGTTACGCTGAAAAAGGCCAGCCTGTTTAGCTGAATGGCTCAGGGTCGCAGAAAAATGAACATGCAGAGGTCCCTCACCGAGGAGGGCCTGACTGCGGGGTTGCAGTACCGCATTCTCAGACCCAGGCTGCCACACCCACAATCTCAGCTCTGGATATGATGTTACATAGTGAGTTGCACCGATATCGATACCGTATCAGTATCGGTGCCGATACTGGAATTTTCCTGGAAAAGGCAATAGCAACGGGTGACATACCAGTTGGAACTCTTCCTAAGCTTTTGGTTTCACTGCTATCTCAGGAATACACCACATAACGCAGCACACAAACGTTGTAAAACATGCTAACGGGAGTCCCTTACTTCAATGAAGTCTTCTTTCAGTCATCACTCTTTTCCCACTGTGTACTCAGTTGCAGTCTGAGTTAATGTTAGTGCAGGCTGTTGTTGACAGAGTGAACATTAGAAAGACATATTGAAGGAACTGCCGGTCTCTTGAAGTAATGATAGCCTTTAGCCTTGGTTTGAGACAAATGACTTGAGAAATTTACATGTACAGACAACCACATAGAGACAGTACTGGCATCAGTACTTCCGATACTCAAGGATCAGGTATTGTATGGGAAGAGAAAAAGTTGTATCAGTGCGTCTCTAGTTGAGAGGCCAAGTAGCTACCATACCTTGCATTTTACGACATGGAGGACACGGAAGGCAGTGCGCAATATCTATAGAAACCCTAAAACACTATGTGATCGTGAAATAATAAGTGTGTGGTGTGATCGATTTTGGCTGGAAGACTGAGAGTTGGGCCATGTGAACGAGCAGCTAATCAGTAAGCATTTACACCTTCCCTCCTTACCAAAATATACTTTAGTACCAAAAGAACCAAAAATGTTACCATAAATTCAAATACTTTCTCTGTTAAAAATGATTTCTCTGATCTAATAAGAGTTACCCCTGTGCTCAAGAGAGCCGAAAGTGTGACTGCACTTCTTAAACAGAGGCGCAGGGTGCTGAAAATGTGGGGTCTAAAGTTGCAGTGCTGCGGCTCTGCAGCTGGATAATACTGCGCTCGCCTCCCGCTTTGTGCAGTCAGTTGTAGTTTGAGCTAAAGTTAGTTCAGTTGGGAAGGAACGGCTGATCTCTTGGGGTTGGCCTTTAGCCTAGAATTGAAACCAGCCCCTCTTCCTCCATCCCTTGCAGCAATGATGAGCCTTGGGTGCTCAACACCCTTTTGCTAGTTTTTTGCCTACCTTGTTGGTGAAAAATAAGAGACTGTAGTGCATCCATTGCCATACTGGTTTGTGTTAGCCATCTTCATCAATGGTAGGATTCTGCCAACAAAGTCACCACTGTGTCAGTGTCACTGCTGTGCTGAGAATGATCCACCACCCAAATAATATCTGCTCAACAACAGCCGAGCACAAATTTTGCAGTCTTTAATTGTGCACGTCTAAATAGATAGAGTAACTGTCTATGAGGTACTTAGTGTGAGCAGAAAGAACAGTAGGTGTTTCTAATACGCTGGTGTGTATTTCTGTTTTCTGCAGCTACGTTCAGCTCAAACCCCCAGTTTGTGATCAATTTGGGACACAAGGGCCAGGCTGGTGCGCATACCTGCTCTGTTCTTGTGGGTCTGATGCAGAAAGACATGCGCAAAGAGAGAAAGCTCGGACACGACTTCAACAACATTTGCTTTGCTGTCTATCCGGTAAGACATCACGCTACTCCTATGAGGCCATATAATTGTAACGTCTAAATCCACACATTAAATAATGCCTGACAACCGGAACAGTGTTCTTTTGTGTGTGTGTGTTCGTCCCAAAGGAGGTTTGTATCACTAACCTGTAGTAATCAACCTGCCGTTGAGTTGAGGTACAATCAAACTGTAATCCTCTTCAGTTTGACGTGTTAATAAATAACAGTGCAGACACAGAAGAGGCATTAAAATCATAGTTACAGTACTATTATAAGCATATAGACATATTTTTAGAAATTACAGCGACAGTATTTAACAAATGGCCTCTTCAGTACCTCAGAAAGACGGTCCATCAAAAGTGCTACGATTTGTCTGTTTTTTGCTTTGTGCATCTCCACATGACCGTTTTCCAAACTCTGTTCGTTCCATACAAGTAAACAAGCTGTCTTTGTTACTTCACTCTTAGGACTGATGTATGTAAATGAGCTCCGCTCTGATTGGCTGCCCTGTATTGTGCCTCGCAAAAAAGCAAAAAGGGGTCATGGGTTGAAACACTCCTCATAACTTTAGCGTGAGTGGGCCGAACTAAACTGCTGTAGGCCAAATAGGCGGATTTATGTAAATCCAGCAATTATTTATGACATCACGAAAGAGTGAAATCAAAACACCAGCTACTCCTACAGCCACTATTTTACTACTCAAAGCTAGTCAAACCATCACACTTGAAAAAAGCTTACTGGCTTTGAGTTTGTTTTGTGTACTCGCTGGTCAGTTCAGTGCGCAATGTAGCAAAATTCATATATCGGCTCCTTAACAACCTCGTACCCGTCTGTACCCGTCTAAGCCAGAAGACTTTGGAACTCGAGGGTGGAATTTCGTTGCTCCACCAAATAAACTTGATGGAGACTTCCTGGGTGTCATGCTAGCATTGATACATACAATAACATCTGTGGCTGGGGTGGATGCAGCAACTTGAGGACCATTGTCCACCCAGGTGGGTGCGAGACCTAAGGGGGTGAGCTGCCTTACTCCGTGCCAGATGGAGCCTTGAAGTGTTGCCAGTGGGAATCTGTGAGGCCGTATGCACTCAGCCCACCGTCCTGTGACCTGAAATATTATGTTGAGCAACAAATTCTTCATCATAACGGGAGTTACAACAGGATATTCGGGGCCTCTTTCGAGTGAATCTCCCTGTAGCTTTCCCATTCTTTCCCAGTCATTCATTTTTCTACAGTATTTCAGTGTAGTTGGATAAGGAATGGTAGCTCTTTGTTGGTGCTGCGTTATCAATCTTTGCTAGTTCTGCTGGCTGCACTCAGTTGGATGGTGTATTTATTTCTAGACATTGTGTACCGAGTGTTTTGAGTGATTTGGTTAAGTAAACTTATCTCACTATGTTGGCAGATAATTTTGCTTATTTTAAGAAATGTGAATCGTCTGAGATCATAAAATCATCATAAAATTACTTTAAACAAGTAAAATCTAGAAATAAGTTGAATAATCTTAGAGTATTTGTACAACCATCCCAAATGACCCAAAAATAGACATTTAGACTAAATTTAAGACGATTTCTCTTGTTAAGGTGTCATTTTTTGCTGTGTACAATTCTCCCGCATTTATCCCTCCTCCATGAATGGATTTAGAAAATTGGTTTTAGGCCCCAGTTAGCTTTTAGAGGCAATTTTGGGAGGTCTTCAGACCACTGTGAACAATACTAGGTTTCTCTAGAATGAAGCATCATTCCAATCGACTTTGTTTATACCCTAAAAATTTAATTATGCAGAAATTATATGTTGGGTTGAATGTTTGTGTATGTTTCAGCACAAAGGCAGCCACTTGAGCCGTGAGGTGCTGTCTTCTGTGAAAGCTGCCTTCACATCCGAACACTCTGCAAGGCGTGAAGTGAGCCAGCGCTTCCATCTGCCACCCGGAGAGTACGTCATCATTCCTTCCACCTATGAGCCGAACCATGAGGGCAGTTTCTTGTTGAGGGTGTTCAATGAGAAATAGACCCCCTGAAGAACCCAGATGCCACTAGTGGGGGTGTCTGCACCTACTATACAGCTGCAAAATACTTAACTACTCAATAAATGCAAAGATAAATAAAGCTGTACTTTTTTTTTTTAGTTTTGCTTCAGTCTATTGGATTTCAGCTTTAAGTCAGTGACATATACTCCCAAAACACAACTGTCATATTTCAGAGATACTATAATAAACAAATAAATCAAACAGTTCTAGTGTCTTCTTTATTCCTTTATACCATTTGGCAGACACCTTTATCCAGAGTGACTTACAGTTTGAGCATTTTACACAGGTAGACAAAGGTAGCGTTAGGTGTCTTGCCCAAGGACTCTTAATTGTATAGTGTAGGGTGCTTACCCAGGTGGGGGATTGAACCCCAGCCTACAGTGTAGAAGACAGAGGTGTTTACCACTACACTATACCAATCCTTACACTTACAGTACTGTGCAAAAGTCAGAGACCAGAGGAAACATACATTTAACACCTATTACACACAAGTATCCAAAGCTCAGCATGAAACTAACAGTATTTAATTTGTACACTCTTTCATTTTGTGCACTCTGCTGCTACTTTAACTCTTCCATCTCCATCTTTAAACGAAGTTACAGCTGGGTTCTCCCAACGAAAGCCGTTCCCAAAGGAGTCACTGACAATATATTCCCATTCAAAGTGACCTCATTCACACAATCGGCTACCCAAACTCACTTTTAGCTACCATCAGATTCTTTCTAATGCATCTAAAATGGCTAAAGGAGATTTTTCTGAGGAGATCGAGTACAAGATAATCCACTTCCGTAAGGAAGGAGTTTCCAAAACTGGAGTTAAAAAAATTAGGAGAGAAAATGGAACTTCTTAACAACCACCCGCAAGGCCTGGTAGACCACCAAAACTGTCCCCGTCAGATAAACAGCAGCTTTCATCTCTGAGAGAAAGGAGAAAATCAAGCCCCACTCTTGCTTCAGATCTGAAAAAATCCACTGTGGGTCTTCAGTCAAACAAAGAAGCTGCTGGTGCTCTCAGAACAATGAACTGACCACCCCACAATCCAGACCTCAACATCATTGAGGGTGTTTCTGTAGTTGATTTAGTTGGTGGCATTTATATAACTAAACCACAGCAGGACTCGCTGAACACAGACTGTCAAACCCTTTCAGGTCCTCATAAATCAATGATTTTCCTAAACAGCTATACAGAATGCCAGACTGGTGTCCATCTTCATGAACGTACACAATAGACAGCAATGAAACAGAGACATATTTAACTACACATCCAAAGGTGAGTAGTTCTAATGAATTCTAATGAGCTTCAGTTTAAGCGTGCACTCCAGCAACCTGGGGTCCCATTGTTATGGGATAATGGAGTCACATAGGGCATTTTCACTGTTGTGTCTGTTTCAGAGTTTTAAGCAGTCTCAGGCTGCTGAGTCATGGTTTTCTGTGCATGTGTGAACACGTCAAATGGTCCCAAATTTGATCCAAATTCAGACCATGTCACAAGGTGGCATCAGAAAGATGTGCTTTGTGGTCAAAATAATTTGTGCACATTTGATTGTGGAAAAAAAAAACACACCTCACACTTGCTTTGCATTTTGCTTTGCGGTTTAAGAACTTTGTGGCTTACCGTACATTAAAACCAGAATCTTCCAGTACATAGTGGGTAGGAATGATTTTCTATGGGTTTCTGTGGCAAGAAACAGCAGTGCTAGTGTATTAAAAGCTAAAAGTCATGAGAGTCTGTTTGCTTTTTATATGTGGGGTGGGTGTTGCGCTGCTAACATACAATTCTGGCAACCCACAGATGCAGTATTTAATGTTTATAGGCTAATCTAACTAACATTGCAGAAAAGTTGGTTTCATTTTCACGTTTTTTTTTTTCTTCAGCAGCTCTTCAAAGGTGGACAAAAAGATGTTAGAGTGCAAATTATCACTATTAGCACCCAAAGGAGCTTTCATTTACTTTTCACCTGAAACTGATGTATAACAAGTTGGTTTCTCTGGACTATAGTAACCGCTAAGTAAGTTTAGTGGCCGTCTGCAAATTACATTGCAAGTGGCGATCATGGGGGTCCAAGCATTTGTGCCTTAAGGCCACCATACACCAGATGAGGCGCATCCCAAAATTTAAAGTCATTGTTTTTAGTGAAGGTGGGCACACTGCCCTGACATTCTGTGCTGATGGGCAGCAGTGCTCAGTGACTCCCAGTACTGTTCAATTACTTAGTCTTTGCACACAAGCATGTTGTCATTCTGTTAAATTAAGGCCACATCGACATCACAGAAAGCCACAATAGATCACATGTGGCTTAAAGTTTACACAGAGAAATGTAGTCAGTCTTTTAGATGAACAGACAAATACTAATGGTCTGCTACTTCAGCTATTGTTACTATCCCAGGCTTTTTTTTTCACCTCAAGAGGACCAAAAAGAGAATCAAGTTTCTTTTAAGGCTGTTTACACAGCAAACACAAAAACACTGACATCATTTGCAGTTAGTTCACTTCAGCAGAACTGAGTCTGGCTCATTTAAAAAGAACTATATGTGTAAACACCCATAGACACATAATTCTTGCTGCTGTCATCTCACGGCATTACACATTAGGGTTTTCAGCTCTGCGTTGTAAAAAGTGGCTCATCAGATCTACTTAAAAAAATACTTCATGTGGTAAAAAGTGAATTAACTGGAGTTATACAACCTAAATAAATACTTTGAATGAATGACTCTTTCAGTCAATGTAGTTTTCTAAGTTGAATAAAACTCATTCAATTGCTTGTTACCACATGATTTTTTTTTTTAAGTAGATCTGATGAGCCACTTTTTACAGTGTAACACACACATTAAATTAATAAATTACTCAGATAAAACTACATTGCTGACACTTTGTATATACTGTACCTGAAATTGAAAGTATCCAGGCAGGGTTTCTTAAACCTGCTTTCTTTTCTTGTCATCTCCTGCTTCTAAAAGCCCGCCAAACTTGTTCATGACAGACAAACCCCGCCTGAAAAAGTGCTCTGGAGGGGCGGAGAGGCTCTTAAGTTGCTTTACTCCTGAAACTCAAAACTCCCACACTGTTTCAACACCATTAAAGGGAAGAAAATGTCAGGAGCGGCCTCCACTTTGGCCAAGAGGCATGCCATCAAGTACCTGGACCAAGATTTCGAGGCTCTGAGGAGGCAATGTCTGAGCAGTGGGCAGCTCTTTTCTGACCCCAAATTCCCAGCTGTCCCCAATTCCCTGGGATTTGAGGAACTTGGACCAAACTCGTCCAAAGCCAGAGGAGTGCAATGGAAAAGACCAGGAGTAAGTGCTGCTAAAGGCTAACTTCTTTAGCTGTAGTGGTTACCCCTCTCTATAACTTCAGGACCTGTGGAGGAAAGCAGGTGTACTAACTGTTAAATATATCTTCACTCAGAATCTCGTAGATAACTGTAATTTGTGGTTTATGAATTGATAGCCTCCATGACAAATCCCTTTCCTCGTGCTTTAACATTGGATTGTCTTACATTTAATCTTCCGATTAAAATGAATGACTTGTACTTTGGCCATTTTGGCTTGAAATGAAATAAATGATGGGTGGTCTTTGACCACCACACAGTACTTTTGGCTTCAAAACGTTATTGACTGTAGTCTAGACGTCCAAAATAAGTTTTATGGCCTATCCTTATTTCAATCAAAGCAAACTGTACAAGTAGTGCAAGATCCTCCGCAGTCTCCACACAGAGCAAATGCAAGGCAGCACATGTAAGAGAAGGTGTGTCGTTCTGTTCAACAGGAGCTGTGCTCAGAACCCAAGTTCATCACTGGTGGGGCCACAAGGACCGACATCTGCCAAGGAGACCTGGGTAAGTGGAGGAATGTCAAGATATTTCTGCCTAAAACAGCCATGTTATTCTTACTGCAGTCAAACTGACAGAATGTGCACTTATTCACACACACCTTCCTACTTAACACTGAAACAATATGCTAGCTGTTGTTGCGTTCTTTTAGCTGAAACTCCCTGAACCAGTTAAACAGCCTTTCCGTTCTATGAAGCTGTAATTTGGCATGACATCACCAACTCTAAAGATCACAGAGGTAGATAAGGCACACTATTATTTCCACTGATGTTTTGGTGCATGTTGGTATCAGTACTGGCTGCTGTTAATATTAATGAATGACACTGACAGTATTTATTGAACAGTCACCGTTACAACTGTTGTTAGTTTTGGTTATTTTTCTCTTGTTAAACATACTAAGCAAATGCATGAAACTGAGTGAAAATTTGCTTCAATGAAACAGAGAGTTGTCAGACTTGTGTGGTAAGCGATTGCACTGTACACCACATGAACCCTGGATCCTATCATCACCGTCACTGTAAGAACTGTAACTGTAAAGAAAGTCAGTAAGTTTCTCTACAGTAAAATACATAAATACAAATCGAACCCATAACTTAAAATTATGCAGGTCTAACTCATAAACTAAAGCCTAAATTACACAGATCTGACTAAAACCCCTAAATTATGTAGATCTAACTTAAACCCATAACTTAAACCCCCAAATTACTTAATTAACATAAACCCCTAAATTAGATAGATCTTACTTAAACCCATAACTTACACCCATAAATTATATGAATCTATCTTAAACCACAAATTACATAAATCTACCTTAAACCCATAACTTACACCCATAATTTATGCCCCTAAATTGTGTAGATCAAACTTAAACTCATATCGAAAACCCCAAAATGACATAGATCTAACTTAAACCCATACCATTAACTCCAAAATTACATATATGTAACTTAAACCCAAAACTTAAACCCATAAATTACACAATTCTAACTTAAACCCAAACTTTAACCCCTAAATTTAACTTAAACACATAACTTCAACCCCTTAATTGCATAGATCTGACTTACACCCATAACCTAAAAACCCCTTAATTACATAGATTTAACTTAAACCCATAACTTAAACCCCCAAATTACTTAATTACTTAATTAACATAAATGCCTAAATTACATAGATCTTACTTAAACTGGTAACGTAAACCCCTAGATTACGTAGATCTAACTTAATCCCCTAAATTATATAGATCTTACTTAAACCCCCTAAATTACACAGATGACATTACAATATGAATTTTTTTAGGTTGAACTGACAAACCATTTTTACAGTGTACATAAATGCAAATGTTAAGCATTTGTTCAGCTCTTGTTCAGGAACTCTTTTTTTGGAGAAATATAGTCTTTTAAATTCACATACACTAGTTACATGTCTGTGCGAACTCTTAGCCTACATGTCAATTTCAGACATTAATTTAGAAAATATACACACACAAAAAATGAAGTAAATAAATTTCAAAAATTGGAAAAAAAGCTAGGATGCACTATTACAGTCTTCTTAAAAAAATTCTGTTCGAAATCTGAAAGTCACCACACTTCCTTGCAGAGAACTGAGACTAGCCGTCAGCTGACAATTACATTTTAGATGACATATTCTTCATTAATATTCACATATTCAATATTTAAATATCAGTAGTTGATGTGTAAATAATGTTTTTTTTTTTTTTTTAACAAGGACAAACAGAATGTATTTCCACCATTTTTATGATAAAATGTAAACAGTTCTTGGTGGCAAAGTCAGATGCTTGGACCCCTAGTATGGAATCTAGCAACTAAATTACAGGCAGTTTCATTTCACTTACATGCTGTTGGGAAAATGATGTACATTCATCCCTGCAGGTGACTGCTGGCTGATGGCTGCCATCGCCTCTCTGACTCTGAACCAAGACATTCTGGCACGGGTGATTCATCCTGAGCAGAGCTTCACGAAGGGCTACGCTGGAATTTTTCACTTTCAGGTCAGATTCTCCCGTCTAACTTTTCATCAGGAGACTAATGTTGAAAGAACGGTCTAGAATGACAGAGAATATGGCTGTCAAGGTGCTGATGATTTTGAAACTTCTCTCTCCACAGCTGTGGCAGTATGGACAGTGGGTGGACGTTGTCATCGATGACAAACTGCCCACCAAAGACAGAGAGCTGTTGTTCGTTCACTCAGCCGAAAGAAGTGAGTTCTGGAGCGCGCTGCTGGAGAAGGCCTATGCAAAGTGAGTGCATGTGGGATAATCCACTTAGACAGTGGTCGGCCACCCAAATGTCAAGAAGAGCCATTTTGTCAAGTTTCAACAAAAATCGAACCATCTTAGGAGCCACAGCATTTTATGCTCATTTTACTGAAGTAACATTTCACCATCTTGGCTGTAAATATGTCCCAGTATGTGCTGATGTCCTAGTATAGACTAAAAAATATAATATGAACGAAAAACACAGACTTGCTTTGCTCTGCTTTAAGCTTTAGCTCAGCTATAGCCGCTTTTCTCGCATCTCCGGCAGGAAACTTTTC
>JAILXH010256193.1:0-11611 GCA_023558415.1 Piaractus mesopotamicus
CACACTCCGATAGCAGCGAGGGGGTGGGCCAGGTCAGCCACACCATGGAGGTGTCCTGCTGAGCCCCCACACACACGCACACACATGCTCAGATGGGGGGGGCACGTGGTAGAAGAAGGGACTAAAGCTGCGTTCACATTATGAGCTCATTCCTCAGCTCTGAATTTTTCCACTCTACATCGGTTATGAGTGTGAACACACCCTGTCCTGAGAGGATCCACTTGCACACAGTTTATACAGTTAAAACTGCTGCTGAACACGCTGGATGATGACCACACTGATATGCACATACGCAGTAAAGTATGAAATAAAGTTTTCATTACGTTACACCATGTATGAGCACATATGTGGCTCAAATCTGGTTTAAAAAGGTTAGTGTTCAGACAGCCCTGAAAAATTCACTTCACTTTCACACTGGAAAAAGTGCAGCATTCAAATATGTACATGAGCAGAATAGATTACATCATCACACTGACTGAAAGACTAAATTGTATGATGTAATATATAAATGTACACATTTGAATCAATTCAGTCCATCACTTTTCTCAGTGCACTTCAGCACCGTAATGTGAATGCAGCTTCAGCTGAAGGAAAGTGGAGAGTTTCGTTCCTCTGTGGTCCTTTATTCTGTCTCCTGCTCTCTCTGGGTGTTTGTGTTGGTGTTTTTTTCTTCTTCTCTATACTGTAATATGAATCACTGCTCGATTACTCTCCCCTGTCCTCTTCATGCTCGTTTTATGGGTTTCCCTGACTTTGTTACACATCGTTTCTTTTTTGCTCGGAGTGTCAGTGTTTTTGCCCCCCCCCCCTCCTCGCCTGCTGCCTCTGGCCTTCATCCTCAAACCCTCCCCCAGACCACAAATCCCATCAGCCTCTGCTCTCATAGCCCCTGTCCTATGACAGTCTCTGTGGAGTGACTGGTGGTTTAGCAGGTGGCAGAGAGTGGGGAAAAGGGTTTGGAAAACAGACAGAGGGGAAACGAGAGAGAAATAGAGGGAAAAGAAGTGAAAGGGAGAGGTAACGATAAAGAAGGAAGCGGGAAGCAGTTTGAGGAACATTGTGCAGCAGTGTACTGTAATACGAAGCCATGGGCAAGAGGACTGTACGACTGAAGGATTGTATGACTGAACTGTTTGAATGAGGCTCTCTGGGCCAATCAGGTGCTAACGCAGGAGCTCTCGGCCAGTCAGCACAGCTTTATTGCAGAGTCGGGATTAGCACTGGTAAAAACTACATTCGGTTGGTGGTTATTTAGTGTAAAACTGTAAAGCCAAAGCCTGGGTTGTTTCTTCAGCATCTTAGAGCTTGTAAAAAATAGACATGTTCCGACATCGAACACAGAAAAAAGAAAAAAAAGTTCCTGTTTTCTCATTTTTACATCTACCATGACAGTACAGTCTGTAATGCAGTGTCACAATCCACCAGTGACTAGCTGTAGTGTGCACTACTTTAGCACTGACAACATTGAAATCTAGCGTATTATTCGAAATGTGCAACCTTTTAACTCCAGTACACTAAATGTAGTGTGCTATACTCCACAATTCTCAATACTCAATCTGACTCTAGTACAATAAATGTAGTGTGCACTACTGTACAATTGACGCCTGCCTTCAATTCTAGTTCACTAATTGTGGTGCACACTACTGACTACTCCTTTTGACCCTAGTACACTCAATTTAATGTGCACTTTTGCACCTGTTACCATTCCTTTAACTGTAGTACACTAATTGTAGTGTGCACTACTTTAGCTGTTACTACTCCTTGACTCTAGTACACTAAATGCAGTGTGCACTACTGTACCTATTGCTATTGCTTTTACTCTAGCACACTAAATGTAGTGTGCACTACTGTACAATTGACTTCTCCCTTCAACACTAGTACACTAATTGTGGTGCGCACTACTCTACCAATGACTTTTCCATCTGACTCAAGTACACTAAATGTAGTGTGCACTACTTACCTATTACTATTCCATTAACTCTAGTACACTCAATGCAGTGTGCACTACTCTAGCATTGATTATTTCATTCAGCACTAGCACACTAAATGTACTGTATATATTAACACTACTGAGGCTGGTTTCCCAGACAAGTGCCAACGGTGAATAATCATTGGAAATTCTTTTCAGTACAGGATTAGCCTTAATCTGGGTCGGAAAAAGTAGCCCTAATTATGCATTCTACCATTGATGACTCTATCTAGCTCTAGTACACTAACTGTAGTGTGCACTACCGTACATATTACTATACCCTTAAGTCCAGTACACTGTAGTTTGCACCCCTCTAGCATTGACTACAACATTGAAATCTAGCATATCATTTCTAGCACACTAGTTGTAAAGTAGTGTGCACTACTTTACCACTGCCTACCTCACCTAGCACTAACGCACCAATTATTCCCCTTTATTCTTCCAGTGACGAGTCCATCTTACTTAAGTACGCTCATTGTTCCTCTCGTGGCAGTGGGTTTTGCCTGGGATCGGTTCATTACGGTCTCCTTTCTCTAGACAATCACACTCCAAGCCAAACCAAACTGGAACCGCGAGCTGAGGCTGAACCGGAGAGGTCATTAGGTCGTTAAGTCATGTAAGATGGTCAGCCATTGGAAGTTGTTCAGTGCTGGTGCCTTGCTTTCCCAACAGAACCCAGCCCCATGCAGGACGAGGATACCAAAGCGACACTAATACGCATACATGTCCACCCACCATGACTGGAATCTGTAAGGAGATTCAGATGCTTCAGACGTGCAGACACTGATATGGGACTGACATAATCGAGCACAGAAAATCACACATAGTGATGGGTGTGGTTATTTAAATATTCAATGATTCAACTCTTCTTGGAAGTCGTTTACTTAGGCCTAATCAGGTCATGTATCGTAGTGTGCACGTAGGCTTGCGGTGATTTTTGGGACACAGGCAGCTGATATTGCACCTCATGTTAACCAAAATAGTGACGTGATAAGTTTGTACAGTGTAATGGCTGATTGTAGTTCTGCGAAAATGCAAATAAACGTGTCTGAGAAGGGGTTGATGGGTAAGCATAAGTCCCACCTACAGGTCAAGCAACCACTGACAGGCTCTTCGATAGTTTGGGTGGGGATCTAAGCACTTTATTCATGTTCTCCCCAAACACATCAATTTCAGCAGTGCTATGACTCATGAAAGGCCCCACCATAGATTACACCTATCAGATGGACGAATGGATCACAAATAGAGCTCTAAAGCTGTGAGCTGATTGGCCAGAGCTGCTGTCAGACTGTGTTCGGGATGAGAGAGGTGTGCGTGAACGTTTGAATCCCCGACTCATTCTCAGACGACTCCATCTCTCTTCCGTCTCGCTGAATGTCACTTTCTCACAGCGTCCGCTGACGTCCGGACGACGTGACGTAATTACCTACTGCAGGGGGTGTTTCCTGTGTGTGTGTGTCTGTAAGGGGCGGGGCTTTCTGGAGCGTGCTGCTCCAAGCTCGGAATGTAGGGCAAATCCCAAACCCCCCCCCCCGAAAACTCCCGTCCCACTAAAAACTCAAGGTGCCCCGGCCCTCACAGATGCGTGCAGTCGCCCCCTAAAGGGCTAACCGACCCCTCCCCTCCTCCGAGCCACGGAGGAACTGCCTCAAACTGAGCACCGCTGGGTGCGGACTGCTACTGTCTGCTGTACAAATAGAAAGACGAATGGGGTGGATGGGCTGCAACTAGCGATTCGTGCTGCTGTAGGAAAATCTCGTACCTCTGAACGTTTGTAGAAGGTGGAAATGAACATCATCGTCCGTTAAAAAAAAATAAAATTTGTTTTTTTAATGTCATAAAGTTTGGCTGTCATTTTCGAACAGCGTATAAAGAAAAGAAAAATGAAGAAAAGTTATGAGGTTTTCTTATGACAGCGACTGATTGTTCCTATAATAGATCAATCTACTATTCATTATTTGATCAATCGATTAACCTAGTAATCGACTAACTGAATCATTATGCCTTCTTTGGTTCCCGTTCACTTTGCCCCATTCTGTGTCTTTTCTTCTTTTATGCTGCAGTGAAACAATAGAAGCCATATCGCCCCCTGTGCTTCCTGTAGTGTACTGCAATCTGTCAGAATGACCATGTGGATCGTGCAAACATTACAGGGCATTATAGTTGTTGTTTTTAGGTAAACAAAGCCTCAGCCTTGTTTTACTCTCTGTCTTCGACTTTTTAGTCAGCGACTAGTTTTTTTATGACAATTGATCTACTTTCGTCGACTACTCGTTGCAGCCCTAGTAGATGGAAGGTCTGTCTTTGTGGGTAAGGAATGTGGAAAAAAAAAAAAAAGGGAGAGTGAGTGAGCGAAGGTACCGTGGAGGGTGTTATTAGGGTCTCTGGAGAATACTTGCCTGTAAAATTGAGTCCCATTGAGCACAAGGGAAGCGAGTAGGAGAGCGAGGTAGCTGCCAGGAGAAGAACGGGTTCTCCATTTTTAAGACTGATTCGGGACAAACCGTTTCTCCCCCTGCATTTGTTTGCATGCACTGAGATAAGACAGTACAAGCCTGTGGGTGTTTTGTTATTTCTCTGTCTCTGTCCGATGTGCCCAGTTGTCTACTCGTGCCAAGAGGTGAAAAGCATGCCACTGACCCTCCTGTTTACCGCATCGAACCTGGGCCGTGAGTATCAGACGGCTGATCCAGTTTTTATTGCCTAGAGCCAGAAGCAGTTCTAGACCTTCAGGTTCAGGCCTCACAGTGGGTAACGTTAAGGATTTTACACACTGAGAGTAGCAGTTTGTGTGGATGGCAACAAATGAATTCGAGCACATGTGTAACTGATGATATTTTGCAAAACCAAAAACTATGACAAAAATGCGGCGGAGCCATGACTTAGTAAAGCATGGGAACAAGATAATTAAGTCGTGGCCACGACTTAGTAAGGCATGGGAATGAGATTCTAATGTGTGGCCACAACTTAGTAAGATATGATCTCATTCCCATGCCTTACTAAGTCATTGCCGCACATTGTGAACTTGTTTCCACCCATTAAAAAGGTGTAGCCATGCATTATTGTTATTTCTATGGGATTTTGCCAGCAGGGCTCTGTACGTTATCATATTCGCCCTGTTTGATTTTTTCGAACTTTCTAATAGGTTAAGTATCGGGTTACTTGGGCTACCTCTTTGTAGCTAACAGTGTTAGCTAGCTACCCACCCAAATAGGGCTGTTCTTTGATTCATGTGCTGAAACATGATCTTGCTTGTATGTCATAAATTACGCAAGTAGTAAGTCTAAAGTAGGTCTAAAGCCACGCCCTGAAACTGCAAGTCTAGAACTGCTGCTGCGTCTGCCGATGGATGATGTCATGGGCTGGTATTAGTTTGTATACGGGTGGGATTGCTGTTGGATCAGTGCCGGATACAGGCTCTAATGACCACTCCTGCCTGGAGGGCCCTGAATGTATCTCGTCATTTGGAAGTGCTGTAGAGTTTCTGTCGGTGTGGCTCCATCCAATCACCTCGCCCCTCTCCGGGTTCAGGCCCCTCCCACCTACCTTCCTCTTCTTAATCTTCACCTCACTCCTCCTCACTCCTGCTGTAGATACTTGCTGTTTTTAGACAATAACGATTAAAAAAAAGGTCTCTACCACTACTAGCCTTGTGTTGTGGAAGTATACAGTATCAGTTCACACTCCCTCCCACCACCTTCATTGACCTCCTCTTTTTATAATATGATAGAGCTCTTAATATACCACCATTGTATTAATTCCTGCAAGGGTTTCATGAATATTATTGATACAATTATTGTTAATATGATTATTATTATTACTACAATTAGCCATCATTTTGTATTGAGCAATAAGTTACTATGTTTTGAGAACTTGCTAGACTTTGTGTGGGCGGGGCTCTTCCCCCGCAAGCTCGAACATGTCTGCAAAGATAGAACTGATTCTCTCCTGCTTTGTCATGAAAAAAGGTGTTAATGTAAAATGTAAATCTATATAGAAGCCATCACTGTCTGTGTACTGATCATGTAACTACAATAAAAAGGATGTAAAAATAAAATCTTCCTCTTGTCCTGCTTTTGTGAGCGGTGCTGATAAATGGAAATATTACATTATAATATTACAGAGAAGGGTACATAAGTATGTACAAGAATGTACAACAAAATGTACAAGAGCATTCCTGCTAATGTAGTGGTTTCGGGGGGGGAGCCCAGGCCAAAATAACAAACAAAAGACTACCTGCAAAGAAACAAGGCTTCCGCTATGCTAACAGGTAACAAAGGAATAATAATTCAACCCTCCCTACCTACTCAAACTAGGAGAAAACAGGGAACCAAAGGAAAACAGCAGCGCACCCCTACTGTCAATCAACTATACAGGGAATATAAGGTATATAACCCTCCAGGAAGAGCTGTGGCGTCCCCATTGTTCCACAGCCAACCCTAGTCGCACCATGAGAGGTAGAGCCCTAAGAGACTGTTAGAGAAGCAAAAAACAGTGCAGCAGCGTCTCTCTGGTGACCCTAGCAGGCAGGCAGCCATAACACTAGCGAACTTGTTTTGTTGCTGGTCTTACGATAGAGTAAGTACTGTTTTTAGATATGAACTAATTAGTTTCATGGAAATTTTGCAGAAAGATCCAGTTTTTATACACGAGTTAATTTTTTCCACTTAAAATCGTCTCATTAATTATAGATTCAGAATCATTCATAGTAGACCCTGGATACTTTATAGCAGTTATTGAATATTTCATAAGACTTACTGAATAATTCATATTAATTATAAAATAATCAATAGCAAGTAGGATTATTTCAAATTTGTTACTAAATAACTCATAATAGTTACTGAAGAATTCATAGTAGACAGTGAATAATTCATAGTAGTTGCTGAATAATTCATCATACAAACCTGTTCCCGACAAACTTGGGAGGCTGCAAAATCTAAATATAAACAGAATGCAATGATGTGCAAATCATTTTAACTGAATATTTAATCAAACATTGTACAAATACAACATACCAAGTGTTGAAACTGAGAAATTTCATTCTTTTCTGAAAAATATATGCCTATTTTGAATTGGAGGGCAGCAGCACATTTCAAAAAAGTTGGGGGCATGTTTACCACTGTGCTGCATCACCTTTTCCTTTAGCAACATTCTGTAAGCGTTTGGGAACTGAGGAGACCAATTGCTGTAGTTTTGAAAGTGATATGTTTTCCCGTTCTTGCTTGATACAGGATTTCAGCTGCTCAACAGTTCGGGGTCTCCTTTGTCGCGTTTTTAATTTCATACTGTGCCAAATGTTTTCAGTAGTGACAGGTCTGGACTGCAGACATGCCAATTTAGCATCTGGACTCTTTTACTACGGAGCCATGCTGCTTTAATACGTGCAGAATGTGGTTTGACATTGTCCTGCTGAAATAATCAAGGCCTTCCCTGAGAAAGACGTCTGGATGGCAGCACATGTTCCTCCAAAACATGTATATATCATTCAGCATTAATGGTGCGTTCACAGATGTGCACGTCACTCATACCATGTGCATTAATGCCCCTCCCATACCATCACGGATGCTGGCTTTTGAACTGTGTGCTGATACAAAGCTGGATGGTCCCTCTCCTCTTTAGCCTGGAGGATGCAGCGTGCATTATTTCCAAAAAGAATTTAAAGTTTTGAGTCTTCAGACCACAGGACACTTTTCCATTTTGCCTAAGTCCATCTTTAATGAGCTTTGGCCCAGAGAAGGCGGCGGTGTTTCTGGATCCTGTTTATATATGGTTTCCTCTTTGCACGGTAGAGTTTTAACTTGTGGATGCAGCGACAAACCGTGTTCACAGACAGTGTTTTCATAAGTGTTCCTGAGCCCATGCAGTGATTTTCACTACAGAATCATGTCTGTTTTGAATGCAGCCCTGCCCGGACGCCTGAAGATCACAGCCAGCCAATATTGGTTTATGTGTTGGTTGTTTCTTGCATAAAGAGAATTCTCCAGTTTCTTCTAATTTTTTAATGATATTATGTACCGAAGATGATGAAATCCCACAGTTCTTTTCTATTTTGTTATTCAATTGTTGCACTATTTGCCCACCCAGTCTTTCACAGAGTGGTGAACCCTTCCTCATCTTTACTTCGGAAAGACTCAGCCTCTCTGAGATGCTCTTTTTATTACTGATCATGTTACTGACCTGTTGCCAGTTATCCTAATTAGCTGTGAGATGTTCCACCAGATATTTTTTTTAGCATTAAATAACTTTATCAGTCTTTTGTTGCCCTTATTCTAACTTTTTTTAAACATGTTGCTGGAATTAATTTCAAAATAGCCATATGTTTTTCAAAAAAAACAATAGACTTTTTAGTGTCAACATGTGGTGTGTTGTCTTTTGTACTATTTTCAATTAAACATAAGGCTCAAGTGATTTGCACATCATTAAATTCTGTTTTTATTTACATTTTGCACAGCATCCCAGCTTCTTTGAAACAGGGATGTAGATACTGATTAAGTCTTGGTAGTTGCTGAATAGTTTATTTTAGTTACTGAATAATTCTAAAGTACATAATAAAGTACTAATAAAGTACATATTGAATACATAGCAGATACTTAACAATTCTTAGTAATTATTGAATAATTCATAGTAATTACTAAATAATTCATAGTGGAAATTGAGTAACAAGTCTTAAGGTCAGTGACCAAATATTTGAATGTCAAGCCTGCATTTTATGAGGTTAAAGAACGCATAAAGCCAAGATGTAATTGCTTATGTATAAGGCACCAATTATTAAGTTTTATTTTAGCAACACAATGTTCTTTTAGCCTAAACATCCAGAGGCAAAAGCTATAAACCCATCAGGAAACCAGGAGATTAATGATGCAACAATCACAATATAATCCAAGACCACATCCACTGTAAAGTTTTATTAGCATGCTTTATTTCAGTAAAATTGGATACATGCCTTTTCAGCTTTCAGAGACAAAAGCCATAAACTCAGAGAGAAAAGCTGTTAAAGAGAAAACCTGATTTAAAAAACACCGCGGGGTTTGAACTACACTGAAAAGTAGAGATTGACCATTAATTTGAACTCTTTGGCTCATACGAGCTGAATTGACGGTTCAACGAAAGATGACGTCATACGAGAGGATGTATGCATCGCTGTACATGTACAGCATTCGGTCTTGTGGGTTGTAATTAAGCGACTGGACGTTGGTCTGCATCTTCTTAATCTGGATCTTCAGGTTGTAGCGCTCTACACCTGTTACTGTGTCAAACGAGTAGAAGATCTCTTCCGTCTCTTTGTTCAGGAAGCGGGTGGCGTAGAGCACACCGCACGCCATGAAGGTGTTGGTGGCTGTACGCTTGTGAAGTGACGTCCGCCATGTTTTTTCCAAAGCTGGAGGGCTGTCGGTCAGCACCTTGCTAATAATGATGTTACCAAAGTTTTCTGGCGAAGTGTAGATGACCCAAACACCAGATTCGTCTGTGGCAAAGTCTAGATCAGTGTAGGTGTAGGTGGCGTCCAGGTGGCCAAATGGGAATTTGCTGTTGAATCCTGAGTTTTGAGGCAGGGCCACGTTGGTGACTGTGCGCGCGGTCATGTTGAAGCGGCAGATGGACGGTGTGTTGTAGCAGCCATAGTAAAGCGCGTCTCCATACATGACCACATTGGGCCCTTGGATGGTGTTGGTGGTGGGGTTGGAGGGAGAAATCGTTGCGTCCGTGGGCCCCACGCCCACCACGATGGTACTCAGGCTGCTGTACTGGCGAATGTAATTGGCGAAGACGTTACTGCTGGTCAGTGCCACCAGCCAGTGCATGTTCTCCTTCCCTGGAGCAGGATTGGGGTCTTTGCCCCAGGCACCGTAAGGGTAGGAGGTCCCATACTGGGTGAGGGCGTACGTTCTTGGTCCAGACACGCTGAACAATTGCCCTTGTGGACAGTGTCCTAGACAGAGGAGAAAGGCGTAAAGGAATAGTTTGGTCAAAACTTCAGATTTACACAATTTCCCCCCTTAACCAAAATTTAGTCAATCAGCAAAGTACTATAACATTGGTATCATATTCCTGTAGGCCAAAAATAAATTAAAGTCACCATGTTGGTATAATTTTGAAATTGACTTATACAGTTGTATGCAAACGTTTAACATCCCTGGTTCAATTGCATGCGGGGGCAGTTGTGGGCAAAAGGTTAGGGAACCAGCCCTGTGACCGGAAGGTTACCGGTTCGATCCCCTTGGCTGACAGTCCATGACTGAAGTGCCCTTGAGCAAGGCATTTAACCCCCAATTGCTCCCTGGCGCCGTGGATAGGGCTGCCCACTGTTCTGGGCAAGTGTGCTCACTGCCCCCTAGGGTGTGTTCACTGGTGTGTATGTATGTGGGTGTTTCACTGCACGGATGGGTTAAATGTGGAGGTCTAATTCCACAGTGTGTAAACACAGTTGGCAGATGGTTCTGAATTCAATTTAATGTTATATTGATTTTCTTATTAAAAATAAGTTAAATTTTCCTGCAAATTTAAGGGCACAATTTACATGTATTTGCTGAGTTTAACATAATTGAAAAAAAAAATTGCCATAACTTTGGCACAGGCCATTTTATGTTTTATTTTTCTCTAATATGTGATATTCAGCAAATAAAAAGTATATGCTGATGCATTAATAAGCATTGGTAATAAGCTTGCATGCAAATTTTCCAACTTTTTTATTTTCTCTTCAATTTATTCAGTTAACAGATGCCTGTGTTGGCTTGCATCGTGCTGAGTAATGGGGGGAGAGAGAGGACCATCGTACCTACCCACAGAGAGAGAGTGAGGACTTTTATGCTCTGTTGGCATCACTGGGGATCAAACACACGATTTCCCTATGATAGAGTCGCTTCGACGGCTGCATCACTCAAATTCCCCTTTTAAAATTCATTACTTACGTGTAAGTCCAATCCCAGAGTCAGAGAAGCCACCAAATCTGTTTACTGTCGTACTGATGTGTGTGTGAGTGAACTGTGAGTGCGTTTATAAAGCAGGGTGGGTACCTGGTGCAGGTGTGGGAGGATGAGGGGTGACGTGCAGCTCGTGCTGGCAGTTATCCAAGTCTCTCTTCATTCGCTGGTTCTCCTGCAGCTTTTTCACCACCTGCATGTGGTCAAACTCCTCCAGATCCTGCATTTCCTCCATCAGGCCTTGCAGCTTCAGGACAGACAGAGATGGCAGTCAGTTCAGCTGTTTACCCAACATACTTTTGATCCAGGGGTACACATAATGATGTTGGGGGGAATGTAAAGAAATTCTGACAATTACGCTTCGTTTAATCTGTGTTTCTGCTGTTACAGGCTGAGTGGATGATGCGATCTCTATGCGCTCTATGTGATCTGTGTAGTTGTTTGCTGTTCATTTTACAGGCAGAGAGTGTCTAAAACATGCATATATGTCCTAAGATTGACCACAGCCTGTGCAGCAGACTCTGTGCTCTGAGCAGCACTTCAGAGTGAACCACACCTGCAATACAGGCCTATAATACAAGCAATCCCTAATATACGCCAATCAGGCATAACATTATGACCACCTCCTTGTTTCTACGCTCATTGCACACACTAACACACCACCACCACGTCAGTGTTACTGCAGTGCTGAGAATGATCCAGCACCCAAATAGTACCTGCT
>JAILXH010256204.1:6386-22894 GCA_023558415.1 Piaractus mesopotamicus
TGATATAAAATGAAACTTCCATGCCAAACATTTAGCATAGTGCTGAGTAATATATCATATATACTGGTATACCATGAAGTTGACATACCACATGATATTTACTTACCATTTCAGTGATATTTTTAGTGATATATTTGAAATATAAGGAGTATTTATTTTGTGCACTTTACTCATAGTAAAGTCAAACCTTGACAGGTAACGGGCATTTGCTTAAAATACATAAACATAAGAAAAAAAAACACACAAAGCATGAGTTCTTTAACTTTATTAATGTTAAACTTGAATACCCTCTGATAGCAAGATACTGTGAAATATTTTTTAAATATCATGACACTGAATTTTATCAGTACTGTGCTGCACTAATTTAATAATAATAATAATAATTATAATTATAATAATAATAATAATAATAATAAAGTTCAATTTATATAGTGCCTTTCACAAACCCAAGAACACTTTACAAAGTGAAGGGAGATTAAAAAAACAAAAACTTAACACTTTGAAGAAGAGTAGTGAGCAGTAAAGAGGAAGGTTTTCACTGAGATAAATAGGGGTGAGACCATGAAGAGCTTTGAAGGTTAAAATGAGAAGTTTATACTTGATATGGGAGGATACTGGTAACCAGTGAAGCTGATAGAGGATAGGAGTGATGGTAGCAATGCGAAGGGTAAAAGTGAGGACTCTGGCTGCTGAGTTTTGAATAAACTGAAGCTGGTTGAGCAATTTAGCAGGGAGACCATTGAAGAGGTAGTTGAGAAAATTAAGGCATTGAACAGCACTTCGGCATCAACGTTGCTGAGCGGAGACATGCAATGTTACACAAGTAACATATATACAGCTGTTCTGAGAGAAAAAAAAACTACATTATTTAAATATTCATTTAGTATTACTAATTACTAAATGAATTTACATTTTACTTTATCTAAAAAGTGTTCATACAGTCTTTTAAAGAGTTCTTATGGTACAGTTTGGATTTTATGTTTAATTATGTTGCAACATTTCATTTTCAGAGTAGATTGATTGTTTACATCTGATAGATGTCCACACCAAGTTTGAAACATTTATGGTGGATTTGTGGTAAGGTAACCACTACATTTTATACAATAATTATGAATACATGCATATTCACTATAGGCCTATATCATTGTTAAAGCTCATCATATATCTCTCAATCAAACTTGACTGTGTTTTACAAAATATAGCAATAGTTAATTTAAAACAGATCTGTAGTTAAAATTAAGTATTTGTACAGTAACCAGACTGGTGCATTATAGTAAAATACAGTATTTTTATCAGTTACAATATACACCTGGGCCTATATGTTTGTTAAGCTCCATATCCCTCATTCCAACTTCATTTAACACTACAATATCTGATAAGTTTCTACTCCAAGTTTGTAACAGATCTATTTGAATTTGAATTTGTGGGGCTTTTAAGGATTTAACACACTTAACGTATACTGTAATTATAAACACATGCATGTACACCTGAGAGTGTATGTGATAAACATGTGAAATGTCCTTCACTCCAACTTGACTCTGTTTTGACAAGGGTCTACATCACGTTTAAATCTATTTTGGAAATGTTTGTGTTTTAGAAATGATGCTGTATTAGTGATGATGGGAAATCAAAGTTGTACTCTGTTACCTACTTATAATATACTACAAACATCATGAGAAAGTTCACTGTTAACCAGCATATTGATGGTATAGCACCATGTAGCTAACATTATAAATAAATCAGCAGGTACATTAGGCTGTATTTTGTCTCATTAACTGTAAGAGTAGCTGCCTCTCCTGTTGTCTGGGGTTTGGTACAGACAGCCTTTTAAAACATATGTTTACAGTGTGTTTTTTTTTTTCCGTAATCAGTGAGGACAGAGATGCCGGAAAGAGAAAGACATGAATTAAATAAAATCAATTTGAAACTATCACTCATTTAGTGTAGGTTTTAATATGTTTTTAGGTTTTAAATAGGTTAACTGGAGTCAAATCAGTTTATAGAAGAATGGAGGGATGGGGAAGGAACAAATGAAAGGAAAATGTTCAAAACAGTTATGTATGGGTAAAAAGGAGCAATTATTTGTTAAAAAAAAACATAAGGGAAAAAGTTATGGTTGGCGTAACTCTCATATTCAGCAGTTACTGTATTCACTACGAGATGTAGGTCATATTTCTGCAAAATGGACCTCACTAAAATTTTTATCCTAATTACGGCCTGGGGTATGAATTTGGCTGTCTGTGACTTCGGTAGGTTTCCAAGAGTCTTCTTTTGCTGCAGGTGGCATCACTGCTTGCTTTTTCTCCAGCAAATTTCCAGGGTTCAGCCCAGTTCACTGTAAAACTGTTTTGGGATATTACCAAGTGTGCAGTTGCTCTCTCTCATCTCTCTCTGATAAGGATGGTGCATAATCAAGCTGAAATGAAAAGTGAAATGTTAAAATTCGGGGCTGGTTACAAAATTTTTGGGGCTAAAGCTCAGGAAGCCCAGGCCAGGTGACACCCCTTGTCGCCAACCATTGACGCACTAGCACCACACTTTCCATCCTTCACTCCCAGCATCCCTTCAGTGAGTGCGTGTTTTGTCACCTCCATGTCATCAGTATGATTCTCCCTATATCTAGGATCCAGCAAGCAGGCATTTGCCAAAAGTTCTTGTTAGGCAGCTGGTTCATCTTGAGAACACTGCACATCTTACACCTGATGTTTGATATCAAGGTGCTGTCCTCCTCTGATGGTTTCAGAACCATCAGAAAATGCTCGCCAGACAGCAGATCTGTAAATTCAGTCGCAGATTTCAAGGTTGTGTTTACAGACTCAAGGTCAGCGTTGTCCTGCCAGCTCAGAAGTAGATGCTGGTGTTGCCAGTATTTGCTCCAAGACTCTGTCCACCATTTTCTATTTGATGCCTTGTAGCGCAGTCCTACACAGAATATTAAATACGAAATAAGCCCTGATCGGGGCTCCCGAGTGGCACAGCCGTCTAAGCATTGACCGTATCATCAGGAGATCTTGAGTTCGATCCCTGGTGATGTTACAGCCATCCGGTATTGCAATAATGCGGTTATCGCGACAGCCCTAATCTCAAGCACATCCTTATCCCTGATTACAATCATATGTATAATTTCCACACACATGGGATTAATGAATTCCGTCAGTTTTTTTATTTAAAGAACACTTTTCATATTAGAAGTTGTAACATACATTATAGTATCTGATCTGCCAATTGACATACATCAACATTATATGGATTTACAAAAAATCAGCCTCTTTAATGTGCATGTACAAAGTAACACTTAAGAAAAAGATCCAATAACAGTTTTGACTGCAAAACATCCTCTTTACCAGCAGATGTCATGCCCTATATATAAGGCCTCGAGTAGTGAACCTTCAACACAATGGTTCAGAAAGGGTCAAAGCTTCAGAAAGCCTTAATTTGCCACTACTAATTACATGGATTCTATCAATTATGTAATGTTCTTGTGTGCAAAGACACTCCAACTGTCTGAGCTTTTCCTTATTTATATTTGCAAAGTAACTGTATCAGCTGTAATTTGTTAGTAATTGGGAGAAAGTATCTATTTATATTTAAGTAGCTTGATATGAACTGTATTAATCCCTAATATGACACTGTGAATAACTGGACACGTCTTTACACCCATGCTTGAACTCAGGAAGATACCATTTTGCACTTGTGTTTGCATGAAGAGTAGGTCTGAGGAGGCTGAGGGTTCCAAAATACACCTTGCATGTCATGCCCACTGTTGTACCACTCCACTCACATAGTTGCAGCGCTGTAATTTCTGATCACAAAAATAGTAATAGGTGGGCACGAATGGGCTTGCATCCAAGCAAATAAGCAATACACAAGCTTTATACCATTAGACTGCACTTGCGCCGGCATGAAACTAGACCCTCTAAAACCATACGTAATCTCATTTATGTTCAGGTAACAAGATTCTGTAGTTAAGTGGCAAAGGGACTGTAGATGAGACCAAAAGTCAAAATATTGGACCACAATACAAAATAGTACATCTGATGAATTTAACTTATTTTATTTGCTCCTTTACCAAAATGTCTAATAACAAGACTTCAAGCATCAGGGTTCGTACGGTCATGAAAATCCGGGGTAAGTCATAGAGTACAGAAATTTGGTTTTCCAGGTCTGGAAACGTCAAGGAATTTCCTAAAACTTTTTTCCCCATGCAGTTTGTAATCTCATCACTTTTGAAACTCCACGGAGTGTAGATCGCAAAAAAACACAGCAAGACCTGAGACTAATGTATCTGTGCACGGACTAGCTACATGAATATCATGTATCAACATGATTCTCTTTTGGCAAGGGGGTAACATTTAGGACATGCATGTTACAAATTTTGTGGAAGAAGTTTTTACATTCAAACACTGGAGAAGTTGAATTAATAAGCCAAATGAAATGAAAAACACACCACTTCTGCTTCTCACACTGTGACCTGCATGACTAACACACTAACACATTGCACCTGAGCTATTATGACATCCTATTCTAAATCCATATGCATTAATATGAAGTTGGTATCCCCTTTTCAGCTGTAACAGCTTCCACTCTTCTGGAGTGTGTCTGTGGCAATTTCTACCCATTCATCCAGAAGAGCATTTGTCAGGTCACACACTGATGTTGGACAAAAGAGCCTGGCTTGCAATCTCCATTCCAGTTCATCCCAAATGTTTTTAATGGGGTTGAGGTCAGGGCTCTCTGCTGGCCAGTCAAGTCAACCCACCCAACTATGCCTGCATGTATCTTGCTTTGCGCACTGCTGCACATTCATGCTGGAACAGAAAAGGGCCTCTCCCAAACTGTTCCCACAAAGTTGGAAGTGTACAGTTGTCCAAGATGTCTTGGTATGTTGAAGCATTAAGATTTCCCTTCACTAGAACTAAGGGGCTTAGGCCAACCCCTGAAAAACATCCCCACAACATTATCTCTCCTCCACTAAATTTTACAGTTGGCACAATGCAGTCAGGCAGGTAACGTTCTCAGACTCTCAGATAGAGAAGCGTGATTTATCACTCCACAGAATACGTTTCCACAACTCCTGAGTCTAGTGGTAGCATGCTTTACACTACTCCATCCGATGCCTGGCATTGTGTTTGGTGATGGAAGGCTTGCATGCAGCTGCTCAGCCATGGAAACCCATGCCATGAAGCTCCTGGCGCACAGTTTTTGTGCTGATGTTAATGCCAGAGGAAGTTTGGAACTCTGCAGATATTGAGTCAGCAGAGGGTTGTGTACTTTTATGTACTATGTGCCTCAGCACTCAGCGACCCCACTCTTTTAACTATACATGATCTGACACTTTGTGGATGAGTTGCTGTGGTTCTTAAACACTTCCACTTTTTAGTAATAATACCATGCAAAGTTGATTGTGGAATATCTAGGAAGGAAGAAACTATTACAGTACCACGCTCGAATTCAGTGAGCTCTTTAGAACCACCCATTCTTTTACAAATGTTTATAAAGGCATACTGCTTGCCTAGGTGCTTAAATTTCATATACCTGTGGTAATGGGACTGAATGAAACACTTGAATTCAGTGATCAAGAGATGTGTCCTGAAACTTTTGTCACACTTATAGTGTATATTCCTCATTCCAACTTGATTCTTCACTATAGTTTCTGACAAGTGTTCACAGTAAGTGTGAAACAGGTCTATATTGGAAACTGAGTTTTAGAAAGGTAACAACCCTAATATGTAATGTAAATAGTGATGCATGTATTTACATCTGGGCCTGTATGTTTCTTAAACATAATCTCATAATGCCCTGCATTCCATCTTGATTCCATACTACATCATCTTACAAGTATCTGCACAAAATTTTAAACAGATCTATGGTGCAAATTTTGAGCTTTGGGGGATTTAACACACTTGAGGATATACTGTAATTATGAACACAGGCATGTACATGTGTGGATGTAGCAGTGATAAACCTCAGATTATGTGCTTTATTCCATCTTCATCCTATTCTAAAACATCTTTCGTGTGTCCACACAAAGTTTTAAGCAGATCTATTGTGGAAAATTTGAGCAGTGTGGCTGTGGATTAGAGCTTGGGAATGTGAACACTGATTTCGGTGTCTGTTTCACAATGGAAAAAACAGGGCTATGGTTTGGCCGAAAATAAATGGGATTCTAAGGGAGGAACGAGGGATGAAAAAACGACAGATTGAGTACATGCATTTTGGTGACTGTCGGGCAAAGAAGTAATAGAGTTTGAGTGGTGGCAAAAATGAATGAGACTCAATGAGAGGATCGAGGGATGAAAAAATGACACAAAGAGGAGTGCGGGTCAGTATGTCATCACAAAATAAAGTCACATAGCAAATTTAATAATTTCATATCTAGTCATATTTCATTGATTAACTAGGAGACCTATAGAGCAAAAATGACCTAATCTGAGTATATGCACTGTCATGCACTGTAAACAGTCACCAGTGTGAAAGTTGAGCACTAGGAAAACACTTTTTACCATTTTGTCCAGCGTTCTTTCAAAACTGAAACAAAGTAGTTCGCTTTTTGCCATTACCAAATAAATGAACACATGCATGATTTTCAAGCTATCATTCAATAAATATCAAACTATTTATTGAACAACTGATAACTGTTAAACAGTGCTGCAGTTTAGGAGAGAGGAGCTGGTTTGCGTTAGGTTTGCTAGCATGCTGACAGCTCTGCTCACCACAGAACAGAACCTTGTTTTGAAGCCAGTGATCTACTTCATTCTAGCCCACACTTTCTTTGCATTGTTTGGCTGAAGTCTTCCTTCCAGCTTTCTTCTCTAGGCCTCCTTATTCTCCCTTAGTCTCATCTTCAGCTCTCTTTGCACACCCCTTCGTAATTCTACACCCCTCAGTCTAAAGCTTGCTTCTTCTTGTTTAACAATTCATTCAGTCCTTGGTGATCCATGGTTTGTTGTTGGGAAAACACCACACTAGAACAACTAGAACTAGAACAACAGTGTCTGTGCAGAAACTGATATAATCAGTGATGCAGTCTGTCATCTTATTAATGTTCTCACCAGCTGATTCACAGAAGACCCCCAGTCTGCGGTCTCAAAGCAGACCTGCCGAGCCTCCTCTGCTTCTGGTGACCATCTCCTGATTGTTTTCTTTGTCACTGGTTGTCTTAAGACCACAGGCTGGTATGTGGAAGTTAGTAGAACCAGGTTGTGGTCCGATCTTTCCAGTGGAGGAAGGGCAGATGAACTGTAATCATCCCTGACAATTGCATCTAAAAGATTCAGCACTCTGTTCTCCCTGGCTGCACAGTTAACAAACTTTGGTAAAGTGTTGGAGAGTGAAACATAACTAAAATCCCCTGAGATGGCAACCAAAGAGTTTGCATACCGAGTCTGAAGTCTGGCGATAGCTGAGAGTATGATGTCACACGCCACTTTTGCGTTAGCTGCCAGTGACAATAAAGGTGATTATGAATTCTCTCGGCAGATAATACAGAGGTAAATCAACAGATATTTGCTCCACAACAACTATGGTGAAACAAACATTACATTAAAAATAACCACTCGGTTGTTACTGACCATTTCAAATATCAAGCTTATGAGCTGGACTATAAGAGGCATTCATTCACTTGTTAACAGTACAAAAATTCTTAATCATCTGCACAAGCAGATACGCGCTTATACAATAAACCTTGAGGAAACAGAACGTAAAGTATTAAGACATTTCTTCTGCTTAAGTGGGTGTGTTTGATTCATTTTGATAGCTATTTTTAAAGAGAGCGAGCATACTTTATGGACAAACAGAGACCCTAAACGCACCATTACCTGAACAACAATTTAAAAAATCAATGAAACAGATGCCAAACAACAACCTGAATCTCCAGGTATGGATGGAGTTCTACAAACATTTCTGGCCAACCATCTCTATTTAAAAAAAAATGAAATAAAGAGCAACTCCCTCATTTTATCACATATTAACACTACACTAATCTACGTTTTGCTAAAACCAAAAAAAGATCCAACCCTATTCTCTAGCTATTGCCCCATTTAATTAATCAATGCAATAAAAAGGCTTGTTTCTTCATTTTCCATCCTCATACACCCAATCAAACTGGCTTCATCACAGGGAGACACTTATTAATTAAAACACGCCGTCTCACCGACCTCATTAACTTCACAGGGAAAAGTAATAAAAACAACTTCATTTGATCTGTACATGCAGAAAAGAGCCCATGATAAAGTAAACTGGGAAATCTTTTTAGGGTATTACATAAAACTTGCTTTGAAAAATCTTTTATACTCCGGATTAAAATACCATACTCCACACTCAATCACCCAGATAAGTTCATTATGCAGATGACATGCTGCTATTTTTTACAAAACCTACAAGATCTATCAAAGATGTCACCAAACTAATTAATTCTATCACTTATCACCGCCAACAATGTGAAATACTTGTGAATAAAAATTTCCCTGAAGTTGTTAGAGTTATTCCAACTGAACTTTACACTGTTATTAAAAGCATCAGAACATGACTTGAATTGCTGGATGAATTTACCTATTTACAGATCTATTTCTATCATTGGACATTTCACAACAACTGACAGTGTAGCATACTTGGCTATTTTCAATTCATAAACTGATCTGAATTTGGACCAATTGGACCTCACAAATCCCTTGGCAGACACTACATTCTTCAAGCTTGTAAATTCCTTTAGGACCTTGCCAGAGACTGTTAATTAATTAACACTGTGCTGCAAGTCATGAAAGTACTAAAATATATCTGCCACACCCACATGTGCCAGGGACGTGATTTTACACCTTATTTTGGAGGTTGTGCTACGACCATGAAAATAGGGCCACAGAAGTGGCTTTTCAGAGTGTAACAACAAACACTACATGCACTGAAAAACTTTCTATACCTACTGTGTAACAGCTTACTAATGTGAATGCATAACCTTTACTAGTAAACTTTCACCTTCAACTTTAACAGGTTGCATAACATGACAGGCTCATATTCACCTTCTGCCTGGGTGGAGCTCCAAGCGTAATGGCAGCCTCCACATATCCCTCCTCATCCAGGCTGAGTACCTCAACTCCAACCACCTCCCTCCAGCGTGGTGAGGTCAGTTCATGTAGCAGCTGAATGGCTGCTGACTTGTGCACTGTATTAGTGTGTGGCCAGTAGAGGCCAATCTGAAATGCCTCCTACAACATACAAGCAGACACAAACCATTACACAAGCAGAAACGTTTTTGAATTTTGTGAGATCTAGCTGTGTGAATTTTGTCATCAAAAACATCACTGAGCTAATTAATTAATTTTCTCAAATATTTGACTACTCCATTAACTGGAATAAATCTGTGTGGGTCTGCCCTGACGCTATAGTCACCTGCAGTTTGTCTTTCGTGGGTGTGTTTGATGGCTGTTCTTGTTGTCACATGTAGGCAAGTACACAGTCCGGATTCCAACAAAAAAATGAAACAGCCAAAGAGTAAACTGCATATCGCTGTTGTCGGAACAAAACCTTGAATCTCCATTTTTGTCATCTTTCACTTTTTGACATACTTTGAAAATGTCTGTTGCCATTAACACGGTGTGTAAATTTCACGATGAATGGACAAAAGAAACAGCCCAAAATAACTTGGAAAAACTTCTGGTTCCACTGACTTACATTAAAAGTATGTTTTTTCCTTCTCCTACAAAGTTATCATTTAAGAGATATGGGGTTTGGTTCCGACAACAGCGATATGTATCACTGTTTTCTTTAAAATATGCTGTTACTAACTATGTATTTATTTTAAGAAATATCTTGTTGGCATGTTAGCTGACCTATGGTGCAGTGAAAAAGTATCTGTTCCTTCCTTCATTTTTTTCTATTATTGCATATTCCTTACAGTGAATGCTTTTAGATCTTAAACCCTTAATATTAGATAAAGAGTGTCTGCCCTGCAATGGGCTGGCATCCTGTCCAGGGTGTTTCCTGCCTTCCGCCCAATGACCGCTGTGATAGGTTCCAGTTCCCCGACCCAGAAGGACAAGCGGCTTAGAAAATGTGTATGTGTGTGTGTGTGTGTGTATTACAAAACACACACACACAACAAAAAACACACATTTAATTATTTAATTTATCTACAGAGTAAAATTACTTTTTGTTACTCAAGCAACAAATTAACCAAACTGAATTTATAATGACATTACCAATTAACACAGCCAGAATTACCAATTAAAGCCAAAACACAAATCAGGTTATGCAGCACAACAATGATCCGAAACATAAAAGCAAATCCACATCTTAGTAGATGAAAGTTAATGCTACAAAGCTAACACTGCAAAATGAATGCTTTCAAGTGGCCTTGTCAAAGTCCAGACTTGAACCCAACAGAGATGCTGTGGCAGGGCGTCAAACAAGAAAAACCAATAAACCTAAATTAAAGCAGTTCTACAAAGAAGAATGGGCTCAAATTCCTAATTAACAAAAAAGTCTGTGAAAGGATGATATAAAATCACAAAAATGATGCTTGCAGTTATTGCCGCAAAGATCATGAAACAAGTTACTAATTTTAAGAGAGTAATTACTTTTTCACATAGGTGATTCACGTGTGATATCTTTGCTCCTTGAAATCATAAATTTAATTATAATAATCATAAAAATGTTTTGGATTTGATGAGGTTCTGTTTGTCTAATACTACATATTACTTGTTTAAAGATCTAAAAGCATTCACTGTGACAAATATGAAGTAACAGAGACACTCAGGAAGGGGACAACTACTTTTTCACAGTACTACACCCAGCTATCAAGCTGCCTACACTCACCAGACAGCAACAATATTTTCTTTGAATTATCTCTGTATATGTGAAAACGACTGGCTGCTTATCGCTCGCTCATTTGCTAATTCAGAAGCAGGGTTAGTCTTCAACCCGCACATTCACTAGAAGGTCACAAAGACACAAAGCACCTCACTGCAGACCGTAGTATCCTGACAGCTTATAGCAGACACTACAGAATTTGAATATTTGATTTGAAAGTTGCAGAGTAGTACCTTAAAGTTGGGGGGGATGATGGTCTTGCCAGCAGGGATCTGCAAAACGATGCTCTCTGCCTCAAACAGCCAGAGGTCCCAGTTAGAGTGATTGGAGAGCAGAGCCCATGGTAACAACTCCACCAGCAGAGTGCTCAAACCCGTCCGCCATGCACAGAGGCGCACCTGCATGGGACTATCCCACTGAGCTACTGATGACTCAATCTCCAACCTGCACACAGCGAATGTTTGCAGTAACATGGGAGTGGGATGGTTTTGTCTTCAGAATATTTGCTAGTTCCTGGAATGCTGTTATGCATGTTTAGGAAAAACTAGAATAACACTTAAGATTAACAGATCCAGTATCTTGCTGAACAGTCAGCAGTAAACACTGTGTTAAAAAATTTCTTAATCAAATAGTTCCAAATATGCAGCTGTGATATTGACACACTACAATTTTTTTTCATTTTTGTGAATCGACCACCTTGAATTCAGTGAACTTTTTAATCTGTATTGCAATTCACTAAACACCACTTACAGCTTTATACTCTTTAAAAGGACTGTACATTTTGCTAATTTTGTGCAGTGTGTGTGTGTGTGTGTGTGTGCGTGCGTGTGTGTGTGTGTGTATTCATGCAAGACAGAGAGAATAGACTTTGATGGGGTCTCTTGGCAAGCTATCGAGGGAAGCTATGTTGCCTCAGGTGCTGCTTTCTTTTAGATAGATTTTCTTCCCCTCCTACTTTCATTTCCTTAAAACATTTTAATCTGGCATACTGGAGTCACCCAATAAAACTACATTAAGCACCACAATCTACGAGATTCATGCTTGTGACAAAATGGATGCAAGGTAAAATAAATGTAAACTGATTCAGGAGAGAGTGGTTTTGTGTACCCAAAAGGCTTTTACTTAAAAGTTTATATTTATGTTTTATTATATGAAATATAAATGGAATATGCTCTAGGTACAAAAAAAAAAAAAGAGTTTAACAGGTCATTATGAAAAATTTATTTTAACAAAAACGTTTAGGATTGTTAAGCTCTGCTTAACAAATAAATCTGTTAAAGTCAAACACAAACACGCACATGCACAGACACGCACACAAACACTCACACACACATACACAGTGCCAGAATACTGCAACTGGGTGAAATCTGAACATTGTTCTTTCTTTTTTTCTCATGTTTTTTTTAAATGATTACTCAAGTGCTTTTCTTGTTTTAGCACTGCCCGATAAAACAATAAGACATATTTTGTAGACAAATATATATATATGTACACATACACACAGCACATTTATCACACACATATAGCTGAAACAAAAGTTTACCAGACACATGCGGTTTGTATCTGTGTACCTGTCTGTGTCCCTGTAGGTGTAGGGCCAGGGTGGATGGGTGGAATTCTTTGGACCGTAGAAGCGTTCTAGGATGCTGCTATGGTTCTGTCTCTCCTCTTGATCAGCCTTATTGACAATCTGCCTGATCAAAGCTGAGGAGATTGGCACTGCACACTGGGATGCGTCTCCCTCCTCACTATAACACACACACACACCCAAACACATGCACACGGACAAAAAAAACAAACAAACAAAAAAAAACAAAATCACAGTAACCACAGCAACCAGCAAAACCTCCACCTTCAATCTGATGTCATTCTCCCAAACACCTGTCATGGTATAGTTATCTGTAACTCCACTTCTAGTTCTACACATAACGCTGACCCTTACCATACTACCAGTTATAACCCACAGATGAACAGTGTGCTGGTCTTTCAGCAGAACCAAGATGAACAGTCCTGCTAAGCATTTGACATCAGGTCCGTCGTTCAATGTGGATCTGTGGTCACGGTGAGCTGCAGTAGCCTGAGGCATTTTGGATATTAATGATATGAACCGCACTGTACTGGAACTGTGGGTGTGTGTTGGAATGGAAGAATGGACAGTGCGGTGAGAGAAAGCAGAGCAGGAACTAATGTATGGTTTGTCTGTGTTTGTCCCCACTTCCCAATCTACATACACACACACACATACACACAGCACAGAAGGATTCTTTCACAAAATAATTTTCATATGTCTTGTGTCATGTATTTTTTGAGGGGGATAAGGAAACATTTTTTTTAATTTACAGTAAAGCCTGAAATGTTCCCAAAGTCATTGATAATTTCAAACAAACTTTGTAAAGACTAAACCTGCTTGCTTATTGTCAATAGAATATCATCAACATACAGCAAAATCTTTGTTTTTTTTTCCTCCAAATGCCAACAGCTTCATTAAACTGTCTGATCTTAACTGCCAATGTATTAATTGCAATGTTAAAAAGCATGGGGGCCCATGCAGCCTTGACTTAATGTGTATATACATGCTGAAGAACTGGAATGTAGTGTTTTAATCCATTTAATGAAATGCTCCCCAAAGTCCATTTTACGTTTTAAGTGTAAAACAAAAAATAAATAAATAAATAAATTCAAAAGGCTTTTTCTGCATCTAATGTGACGGTCATCAAAGGTCAGAAGATTTGAAATAAGCTCCACTGATTCATTTTTATATTTTCATAATATTAAAAATATTATATATTAACTAACATTTTCTGCAGATTATCTTCCTTTTATGAAGCCTTTCTGATCTGGGTAAATAAGTCCTCCAATTACATGGCTTAATCTTAAGATCAAGAATTTTACTGAGAACTTTACAGTAGGTTTGAATTAAAGAAATTGGTCAAACGTTTTTGCATTCCATATGATCTTTGTTTGGCTTTGGGATTAGGGTATTAAAAGCCTCTTGCATGCTTAGGGTATTAAAGCTTCTTGCACGCAATTTGTCTGTGAAGGATTAATCAAAAACTTATTTTAGAATGGGGAAATTCAATTAATATTCAACTTATCAAAGTCTGAGGAGAACCACTTTGGTCCAGGTGTACTATTTTTTTGTTTTTGGAAAGGCTAATATAATGCTTTTTTTATCAATTGATATAGCTGCATCAAGCATAAACTTATCTTCATTATCTAATTTGTTCAGATTAATGTTTTGAAAAAACAATTCAACTCAAAACAATTCAAGGTCAGTATAAATTGGTTGGATGAGGAGTACAGTTTTTTGTAGAAACTTTTGAAAATTTTAGGTAGTAAAATTAAATTAAATTTACTACTAGGGCTTACAAGTTATTAAGCCACTGGCTGTTTTTATCTTTTGCTTCCACCGTTTCTGCATGTTTTCTTCAGTTGCTGGACTGTTGACTGATGTTCGAGCTGCCCTTTACAAACGCCTCCGCGCCTTCTACTTTCTTGAAGAAATGTGTGCAGTTTTGAAAAGTTATTTTGAGAGTGACCAGACACAGAAGTCTATCGGTTCTCCCTTTTTAGCAGTTGGTGAATCAGAGTAAAGAGGGCATGTTTTCTTTGCTCCTCAGGCAAGAAATCCGGGAAGATGCTTATGGGATTTTTGTGATGTCTCTTCCTTGTCGTTGTTCTAGACAATTCTAGCATGTTTTTGCACCCCAGAAATTACACAATAATGGGTCGATTTTGTCCCTGGACTTTCTGACCAATCTGGTGTGCATGTTCTATTCCCAGAGATTGGTGAGACTTGATTTTCTCTCTGCCAAAAAGGTATAGCAACAAGTGTCTGGAAAATTCCTCACATCCCCTTCCTTTTTCCCCATTCTGGCAATCATCCTGACATTTTGTCATGTGGAGTAGTTTTCCAGGTCCTACACCTTGTCATTTGTGGGTTGTAGCTGGTTTCTCATTTTTGTCATTTGATTCAATGTCACCATGTTTTTTTGCTCTCTGTCCTCAAGTCCAAATACTCTGTTCAGCAGTTGATATGCATTTGTCTATAGCACTGACATTTTCACTAAACATTTTTGGGGATTCTAACAGTGCTTTTGGTGTGTCCGTGATTTCATGAAGCTCACTGAGGATAACTTAATAACTCTCTAGCATTTGCCGAGCTAGTTTTAGGTCTTTTAATGCCACCTGACTTTCTCCTCAAAATTTCCTTTGAATGGGCTCGGAAATAGTTTAGACATCATCTTATGTTAAATTTGAGTAGAGATAAGCACATTTTTATGGATATTTTCAGAACCACTGAAAGGAGCTAAGACTCATGTCTTGGTTTGATTTTTTTTTTTTTTTATTGTGTTTTGGGGGGTTTGTATGATGTATAATATGATAAGCGTGTATGTGTGTATGTGTGTGTGACTGCTTCCCTATCTTCTATTGTGTCAGTGATGTAAGTAATGTCTTCTCTGAATAGTTCTTCTGAATAGTGGCCACTTCCACAAAACCTGAAGGTTAGGTTTGCACTTGTTGGCTTCAGCAAGATGGTATGTGAGGGTAGGATCTGAAGGAAGGTAGAATGTGTTGAATGATGTGAGTGGGGAATTGATAGGTGGTGTACGTGTGTAAGGTACCTGGCTTGGAAGGTGAGGTGGTGTGTGATGTGTGGATTAACATTGAGCAGTGCCTGCTCCTGTCCCTGGCCGGGGATGAGCTGGCTCTCCCTTTGTCCCAAACTTCGCTTCTCCACATGCACTAATACGGCCTCGGGCAGATGACTCCGCATCACAAAGAGTGGACTGAACACCATCTGGAGACAGGTACGCATAAGATTAGACATACATATAGTGCTTGCTAGAATTACTGGTGACCAGAATGAAGAAAATGAAAATATATTTGCTGTTTATCAGTTTGACTGTATAAGAGATTAAAATTATATCAATCTAACTTTTCAGTCAGGTTAAATTATTACATTACTTTTTCAAAAACACATAAATGGATCCGAGAGCATTCCTCCAGAAATCTTTGCAGTTCCCTACACTTCTCACTTTAATTAGGTTTACATCAGGGGAGTACTGCAAAAGTTTGATTCTGTGTCCACTGAGACATTTTGTGTGGATTTGGAGGTATGCTATATATCAGAGATTCCCAACTTTTCTAACTCACGGTTCACCCCACGAACCACGAAAGCTTCCGTGGCCCACAAGATTTTACCACCAAGATCATTTAAAGTGCAAACAAATATAATACAGTAATCAATGTAACCTGTTCATTTTGCTGGATTTTATAATGCAACACAATAAAAACTGAAAATTAAGCAAAAAAAAAAAAAACTCTCCTCATTCACTGATGTTGTTACAAAGACCAAGCGCTGCTCAGTTCATCAAGTCTATATGTATATCTGACATGTTTAGCCTCCAATTGACGCCATAATTTGTTTGGCATCAAAGCTTCATTTGCAAAGACCTATGAGCATTCAGCACAGGGAAGTAGTTGCCTAAAGGCCTTTACTGAATGTGATTTATTTATGCAGATTTTTTTGACGTACATTATTTTAAGCTTGCATGTAACTGATAGTATCTTGCACACCAAGTACAATTCTTCCAATAGATAACTGTAGTCATGCGACATTCTGCAGTCCGTGTTATGCTCATATTAGAAACTAAGGTTGATTTCTCTACGGCCAGAATGAATAGAGATTTAAAAAAAAAAAA
>JAILXH010256246.1:6275-17480 GCA_023558415.1 Piaractus mesopotamicus
AGAGAATGGATAGGAAAGAGAGTCAGAGAGAATGAAATCAAATGAAAGGCCAAAAGAAACAAAGATAAATGCAAAAAAGATTCAGAAAATAAGACAGAGAAAGAAAAAAAAAGATACAAAAAGAATCAGGAATAAAAAAAAATGAATAAGCATTAGCAGTTACTTCAAAAAGGGAAAGATTAATACATACAGTTACAGGCAAAAGTTTAAACCTTCCAGTCAAATTACATGTTTTGTTGATTTTTTTTTTAAGTGAAAGTAAGTTAATACACCCTCTACAGAGAACAAACTTAAATTTGCTAAGTTTAACATACTGGGAAAAAAATTCATAAAATAGAAAAGGTGGCATAAAATGTGACGTATGCAGAAGTTATTTAATTGTATTTTTCCCTTTATGTTAAATTCAGCAAATAAACAGTAACTGTGCATTAAAATATCGAGTGTGTTCTCTGTAGAGACTGTAACACAGCAGGATCTGTGCTGTCAAACAGAGCGCAGCAATGAGAATACCTGTTTATATAGTAACTGCTCATTTTCTCGTGCGTAGCAGAAAAGAATGTCAGTCAGTTTAGTCCGAACATCCTCCTCCTGGAAATACCGCATCTCCGGAAACCTGCGCAGACACAGTGGAAATCAGATGTTTGAAATGTTTAATGCCTCTAAACTCCCTCACTGTATTTTATTTTTATTGCCGGAACTGAGATCTGTCACAGTTTCCTGAAGATATTTGAATCAGGCGCTTAACCTGGATTTCCACACTGCCATATTCTACTGCAGCAGACTGATCTGATCAGAGACTGAACTCTTTATTCTCGTTTGTTGCCACATAAAAGTCTACAGTTTGACCGGCTATAAATGAAACTTTGAAAACCTTAACCTGACAGGTTTTAACTAACAGTCTGAAACGTGAAAAGTGAGCAAGTTAAGTCTCATGAGTTAGTTTCGTTTTTACTTGTATGATTTCTTTCTTCAGCATAAATCAACACTGTGACCCCTGGCTACTATCACCACCACTAAAATTAAATCAGAACCACCTACCAATGACTTTGTTTCAAAGATTCTGAATGACTGAATTACACAAACACTGTGAAAAATCAATTAAGTCCTTGATGAGTGTATTTATAACCTGCTAGAGGGGACTAGCAGGTTATAAATACACTCATCAAGGACTTTATTAGGAACACTGTACTAATACTGAGTAGGACCTCCCTACACCCAAAGAGCTTTTTTTTTCCATTAACAGCTAAAATGCACTGCTCTGTAATAATAAAATATACCAGCCTTGCTTAAAATATGAACACATCTTTCAAAACTGGAAAAATGGGTCAGTGGCCAGCTCCGCTTCTGCAGCTCCCCTCTGGTTCAACTGTGCTGTAGGCGCGGAATGACTTGTCTTCATACCAAAGTATAAAGACACGTCACAGTATGCAAAACAGTCAAGCAACGTTACCGCCCCTGATGACGCCCTACTCGTGCCACACTCAAATATGAAAGCATAGGAGCCAAGAGCGAGGAGATAACCACACTTACGAGCTGAGCTAAATACACCCAGCACCACCTCACAAGGCTGCGATATGCCAGATGTCTGTACCAACTGTAAATAACTCAATTAATCTAAGCTTAGTTTGTAAGCCGATTGGACCGGTTAGGTGAGGATTCTTGAAAGTCTCAATAAAGTGGCCGGTGTTGCATCTGATTCCCGTTTCCCTCCACAACTCAAACTCTCAGGCGCCACACTCACTGAACAGAAATCAACGACAAGCAACACGAACTACAGAAAGCAAAATGATTCAGGAAAGGTTAATGTTAATGTTCGTCCGTACAGCCTTCCTCCAACTTTTTTTCCGCTTTCCGTAGTTCCAGTGTTGCTTGAAAATAGTCAACCTTGTAAGATCGGATTCAGATCTGTTGACGGGGGAGGTCACTGAAGCCTGTCTGTATGCTGTAAATCAATTTGTAATAATTTAGTATATAAAGAGTTTAAAAGCATAAATGTATAATATTTTTAAAAGTGGTCTATAATGCGTTTTGGAACAAAACCTTTCATATGCACCTCTACATTGACACTGGAGGTGTAGTGAACCGCATAATTTCATACTGAACGTGCTTTTTCAATGCTGAGGTCAAGCTCTGATTCGATTTTCAACATTTTAAGTTAAAAATGCTTTGAGCGTACCAAGCTGTAATTACATACAACATAAATGGGGTTGGACCAAAAACTATAAATGTTACTTCAAAACAAAAGATCTGGAAAAAAACAAAACAAAAAAAAAAAAAAACAAATGTGAATATTAACATCAAAATGTCAAAGAAAAAGCACAATAAAAATATTGATACTGAGTAAAATCTGTACTTAGTCTGACATGAAGCATTAACTATAAGTTACTGTCCCAGTTATGATGTGTTTTGTGGTTTCCTTGAAAGATGGCATAAGAAAGCCCCTTGGAAGAGATTGAGGGGGTGTCAGAACGATACAGTTATGAATACAACGTTTTACAAACAGTTTTGAATTTTTTTTTCTTTCTTTATAAATCTTTAGGCGCATCCTGCCTATGCAAGAAGAGGCCCATACAGAAAGTAAGCGAGCAAGTAAGTGTGAGGGAAAGCATTTTGTAAACTTACGTTCTCAGTACATCCTGCTTTATCATACTCCGCAACTCTTTATCCTGAAAGAACTTGTTCCACAAACTCTGGACAGTAGGAAAGTAAGGGACATTGTATGTGAATACAGAATAAGTAGACATATTTTATGCCACTGTAAAAACCTTGAGCAAAACTCTCACTCACTCCCTCATCCTGAGAAAGAGGGTTGTTCACCACCAGGTCCTGCTGGCCTGCGGCTTTGCGTGGGTTTGTGATGTGCTAGAAGGGGAGAAATATATGTATGTGCATGAAATACATATGTTGCTTAAGAAGTCCAGTTTTATGTACACTTATTTGCTCACACTCACAAACACACGCTCACCGTCTCTTTGATCTGCTCGTATTGAGCTCGGAGCTCTTTGGTCTTATTGATCCACTGGCTCTTATCCTCAGGCAGGATATCTAAATAGAGCTGAAACACCATAGATACTGATAAAATCAATGCGCAGATGTCAAACACATACTTGCATGATAAATTTCACCAGCGCAGTACAGTAGCACATATACAGTACTTTATACATATACAGAGACCACCCTTTTTTGTTTAATTTCCAGCCAAAACAGTCATAAGTAAAAGCTATTAATTTTTAAGCATTAGGTGAAAAAAAAAGCTTCCATTCTTGTCGAGAGACTTGCTTTCATCTTTTTCACTTCCAAAGTTCAGTCTTAGAAGATGGTTTACTTTTTCTGCTTCTGGCGATTCTGACAAAGTAATCTCTGGACTCTGAGGAGACCTGTCCGTTTTTTTGAAAAACCAGCAGCTTCTTTGTTTAATCTGTAATTTTCTTGTGTACTTCCTTTCCTTAGGAATGGCAACGCATCCTTTCAGACTCCTAACGTTAAATTGTCTTCTCACAGTGGAAGAATGGACAGAAACACCTATGGATTTTTTTTTTCAGATCTGAAGCAAGAATGGAGTTTCTCCTGTATCTTAAAGATGAAAGTTTTAAGTACTGTTTATCTGATGGTGACAGTTTTGGTGGTCTACCAGGTCTTGCATGGTTGTTAGGAGTCCTATATTTTTCTCCCTTTTGGAAACCTAGCTTTGGAAAGTGTACTTTTACTTACTTCCCTTTGACCTTTCTCTTATTACACAAATCTCATTGCTCACCTTCCAGCACACACTGCGGAATCGGCTGCTCCGCAATCGGCCATTAATGCCTGCCTGCCTGATCCGTGCCAGATAGTTACTGTTCTGGAACAAGTCATCCCACTCTTTTCTGCAAAGCACCAAAGACATACAGTAATTAAAAAACAAGAGCGGGCAGAAATATCAGTCAAATCTAAACATCTGTCTGATACTGATTTTTTTCAACCAAGTCTGACATGATTTTGACATCAATGTGCATCACTAAGAATAAAAGTGCACTGAGAGAATGCCTTCAAGTATCCTGATGCCCACCTTTATTTAACAAGACCACAAAAATGAATGATGTGTAAGAGGTTTCTGAGAACATCAGTAATATTTAAGAACCTGTATGACTGGAAGGTCGATTCAACCGCACTGTCCGACAGCCCTCCTGAAAAATGAATTTTTACAGAGAAAGATTAGACCAGAATGACAGAGCATTTTCACTTAAAATCTTTGACCTTTATCTATTCACCATCAGTAATCAGTTTGCATTCTTGGGCTAGAGAGAGAGAGAGAGAGAGAGCGAGAGCGAGAGAGGCAGAGAGAGTGAGAGAGGGGTCCTCTGATGTACTCCAGTGGTAATAATAGCTGTAGGTAGTAGCTGTGTAACTGGCGATCCATCCAGTCACTACACACACACATACACACACACACGAATTCCTTCGCTCCTCTAAATGACTGCAGGATGCTACTGAGGAATCTTCTTATCACGACAGTAAGGTGTAGAACAGTATCTTGACAACATGATGCAACACTTTGCAAAATACCGCAGGGAACAGTGCTGCATTATAAAACTCTACAAGAGCAGCACAACACTTGCAGTACCTACAACATACACTATATGACCAAAAGTATGTGGACACCTGACCATCACACCTATATGAGTTTACTGGTCACCCTGTTCCAAAACCACAGGCATTAATATGAAGTTGCCCCCGCTTTACATCTACAACAGCATCTACTCTTTTGGGAAGTCTTTCCACAAGATTTAGGAGTGTGTCTGTGGGAATTTGTGCCCATTCAGTTAAAAGAGCATTTGTGAGGTCAGGCACTGATGTTGGACGAGAAGACCTGGTTCGCAATCGACCTTCCAGTTGATCCCCAAGGTGTTTGGTGGGGTTGGCGTCAGAGCTCTGTGCGGGCCACTGGAGTTTCTCCACACCAAACTTGTCAAACCATGTCTTTATGAACATTACTTTGAGTACAGGGACACAGTCATGCTGGAACAGGCAAAGGCCTTCCTTAAACTGTTGCCACAAAGTTGGAAGCATACAATTGTCTTAAATGTCTTTGTATCCTGTAGCATTAACATTACCCTTTCCTGGAGCAAACTGGCCGAGCCCAAACCTTGTAAACAGCCCCAGACCATTACCCTCCTCCACCAAACCTTACTCTTGGCACTATACATTACAGAAGTTACCGTTCTCCTGGCATCTGCCAAACCCAGACTTGTCCATCAGTGAAGCATGACTGTTTACTCCAGAGAACGTGTCCACTGCTAAAGAGTCCAGTTGCGGTGTGCTTTACACCAAAAAGACCCCCCCCCCCCAACTAGCTCACAGTACAGAGCAGGCAACAATGACAACAACATGACATTGAGTAAGTCAGACACAGCAGGAAGGAGGAGTTGGGGTGGAGGCAGGTTGCAAAGTGGCTTGCGGAGGGAGCGCGAGAATGGGCAGGCTAAAGTAACTTAATTAAACGCAAATGCACAGCAGACGATCAGCTGAGCTACCAACTGTGCACACATGCAAAGCTCATGGCAGAGAGAGCAGCAGAAATACCCCCAAAATGACCATACCAGGCAAACCACCCGCCAGCAGGAGACTGCAAAATGGCTTGCAGAGGGAGTGCGAGAATGGGCATGCTAAAGCAGCTTAAACAAACGCCCTGATGACTTTTGTTTGAGACTGAGATACGCTGATAACAGCTGGTGATTTGATATTTCATGAAGCTCCTGATGCACAGTTCCTGTGCTGTAGTGAGTGATACAAGAGAGTATAGGCAATTTTTACATGCTACACGCTTCAGCACTCTCTATCGCTTCATGTTGCTCCTAGACGTTGACATTTCACAACAATAGAACTTACAGTTGACCATGGCAGATTGACACATGTAAACATCATTAGATACTACTGGAGTCCATGCTGTACTTTTAAATGATGGACACTAAAGCGACTCGCATGCTAATAATGACCATTGCTGGAGAAACATTAGACTGCTATATGGTTCCATGTAGTTTACATATTAAAAAGTATTTAAAAACAGTGTTTTTCAGTGTTTTAGCAGAAGCACTCTGGAATTTAGCTTTAGATGCCTTCATGAAACGTTATATTTTCATACCTGTACAACTTTTAATATTTAATATTATTTAGCAAGCTGTTTAAAAGTAAATTTGTTCTGTAGTACTCTGTTAGTTCTCTCTCCCAAAATGGCGACTGTTGCCTTAGATGCATCATCGGCATTGTTTCAGTTTCAATCAAGAATTGTCTATAAAGAATTATTATAAAGAGAGCATAATTAGTCATGTTTAATTAGATTTGCTGAAGTGCAGCATGTGAAATGTAATGCAGTATCTAAATAAACTTTACTGATGTTTTGGTCAGGATATTTTTTCAAAATGTGGCACTACTGGGGGTTTTTTCTCTGTTCCTTATCAGACTTATAAAAACATCAAAAAAAATGATAGAGATGCATACTGTGCACTGCGAAAATGCCTTAAAGTACTGACATATGGTCACCATTTCTCCTACTTCTACAACATACTACTTTGTTTTGCAACCATGCAGCTATAGATAATATTTAGAATAATACTGCCAATACTTCCCTGCTTTTACACACAAACAGAGATGAAAATAATCAACAAAAGAAGTTTACTACTGGAATTTCAGGGTATGTTCACTTTACAAGCCTTACTGCTCAATTCCATTTTGCTTAGACCCGATCTTTCTGCACTGACGGTTTACATTCCTGTAAATGACTCATTTCTGTCTTAAGAGTGAATAAACCTGTGCCCTAAAGTGACCCACATGTGCACATCCAAATCAATAACATCACGTGAATGATCCACATGCAGTATGAGCTGCAACGAGAAATGAACTCACAGCACAGGCTTTCACCACAAAGATTATTAGCTCTGAACAGCTCTCAGCTGTTCACGATTAGGGAAGAAGGCAGAAAAATGCCAAATACATGAAGACTTCTGCAGACTCTTCAGGTTAGCTGATCTGACTGCTGTTATTAAACTCAAACTGAAATCAAAATGACCCTTTTTAGGTCCTTGGTCATCTGCACCAAAAGCACCAAAAATTCAGCCACCAAAAAAAAAAACCAAACACTGGAGATTTTGGCTGAAAAAATCAAAATAAAAACACATCCACACATAGCTGAACTTTTAAACATGCTGGGTGATTTCCTACATTAATACTACATTTATTGTACCTAACACAGTTGAGACTGTTCTTGAAAATGCAGCTGCGCTGGTTAAACATGTTCAGTGCTGCATGCAAGTCATCTATGTTACAATGTAGATTTCAGACAGAAAAGACAAAGAAAAGTAAAATTGTCTCAGCTCCTGTGTATCAGGCAAAACAGCTCGATTCACAAGGCCTCAGATGACAATGAACGAGAACCACAACTTTTACGGAACTACACTTTATTATGTTAATTTGACCAATTACCATAGATATTCTCCACACAGACCACTGACCGTAGTTATTTTCCACATAGCTACCCAAATAAGAGGACTCTTGTTCCCTGCACAGGCCTAATTAGTAATTCTATACATAATTAACAGAACAGCCATTCTCCATAATGCACAGTGACACAGTTTTTTCAATATGACAATGTCACGATGCATTGTTACACCCCTAAACATTACTACATAAAAACACTATATTGCAATTTCATAATTTTAGTTTTGTGTCCTAAATCAGCTGAGGCCTGAGGCTAGCTGTCCAAGCACTGAATGAACACAAACTTTCCTGCTAAAAAGAGCAGCACCTCAGGCATGGTGCTAGCACTGTATTTCGAGTTGTCTTAAAATCAGTTTTAGAGCTGAAATTCATGGCGTTGTCGCAAATATTTCAGCAAATTATGAAAAACAATTAATCTAAGCAAGCTTTGTAATGTGTGTAACAGTGACTTTCAGGCAATGGACCTGGAGTTGAACACATGGTATCAAAGCACCACAGGAAGCACTGTCCTGGTTCCAACTAGAGCTGCATCAGGTGCTGCCAGTCTGCTGCTTTTGTACTTCTCCCAGCAGCAGAAGCTGTAGTGCCAGTAAGCATGCCACCTGGTGGGCTTTCGTTCTGAAGATCTAGCTACAGAAAAGCACTGGCTATTTGTGCTATTTTATGCTATGATCTTCCAACTGTGCCAATTTGGACTATTATCAACTATTTGGACTAGAGAGCCTTATAATTTTAGTCAGATTTGCCAAACACTACTGAAGTGCCATAGCTTACGGGCTTAACACTAGTAATGGCAAAAAAAAAAAAAAGAAAAAAGAGCACAAAAGAAGAACATTTGCTGGGTCATTAGCAGAATCCAGAGGATTCAGTCATTAATCACCTAGAGGATTCTGTATTAATTACCTAAATGCAACAGATGGAGATCAAAACTCCTTGTAGATTATTAAATGGAGATATATTTTGAACAAATGCACTTTATCTTGCGTGCTCAAAGTAAGAGAGACACAGATATTACCAATTACAGGCAAATGTAATAATGTAACAATAAAATAAAAAGGCTGGAGACGGGACAGGGTGTGTGGAGCCAATACAACTTAGAAAATATAATTTCAAAGGATTATGGTACAATTACAATCCCAGACTTAAGGTACTGAGATATACCCTTAAGGGTCCCACCTCAATGGCAAGAGGGTACTGCCCCAGTGACAGTTTCAGTGTACACTGACCACTTCCCCAGTATGGGTGAACACATGCAGGCCAGCCACCAAAAAGATTTTGAATGAAACAGCTTTACTTGAAATTGTTCATGGACAGTGTGTTTCACATAGCATAGACCAGTGTTATCATACAGTAAGAGCATATAAATCTTGGGCTTTGTCTGTACATGATGGTCTATTCAATTTTCAAAACTCCACACGTGATTCTTACTCTCACTGTGCTACCTCACTGTTGTTGAAAGAGACGGATCACAGTTCAACCTATGAAACATACTTTACTTACAGCATGAACAGAAGCACTTTTCTGACAACTCAATCAAAGGTAACTTATGTAGCAAAGCTAGCTAATGCAAGTCATTTAAAATCAGCTGTATTTGAATGATTTAACTGTTAAGGTATTCTGCACTCATTGACACTAACAACTACTTAATTCTAAGTAGGTTTAAGTTACTCAGTATGATATTAGACTCAGTATCAGCGAGTACTAAAAAAATGCATACTTGTACTCTGTCTGAAAAAATTGGTATTGATGCATCTCTTGCAGAAGGCAAGGTCATTTCTTCATGGCAACAGACCACCGACAATTCTTTATTTCACCATTAGCATCCAGACAAGCCCTAAGTCTAAGTTGGAACTTTCCTGAAATGTTTTTGTGGACCCCCACAAGTGAAAAATGCCATGGAGCTATTTTGTACATGCTTCAAGTTGCATGCAGCTTGCAGCAAGCAGTAAAACATAGACTCAAAGCTTTGTCCCAATGATCAAACCAACACATCAACCAATGATCAAGTAATACTTCATGCAGAAAGAACAGACTAGGTATTGGCTTCGCAAATGGGCTTCGTGTAGCACGACTAGAAGTGAATGGTACACCAGTATATTGGGTAAAACTGTTTCCCAGGTATGAGTTTTGTCAGAACCGTTATACAGATATGCCACAAATAAATGTATATATCATAATGTACAAAGAGTGCACACCACACTAAAGTTAGCTTTTTTAGCTGGGTGGCTGAGCCAGGTTTCATGTCATATTTCAGATGAAAATGACAGCAGACATAAAGGAACTGCCAGCCTTTTGGGGTTGGCTTTAGCCTGACACAGAAACCGGATCAATGAAGCCTGGCTGAGGAGCCTCCTGATTCAGTCAGCTGCATCAAATGGCACTGTGATCTCCTGGCCCTGCCTGAGCAACAAGCCAATGACCAGCTAGAACTGATAGTGTGGAAGACTGTAATATTTTCCAAGTTCAAGCAGTGTTTAATGGTCAGATGCATGAGTACATGGGACGCATGTATGAGACAAATGCCTTGGAGAAATGTGACAAAGCTAAATTCGGCTTCTTATTAGAATTTCCCATCCCCCCTCAAATGATGCAGTAGTTACATTCAAGCACAAGTAAAGATACCAGAATGTAACTGCTGCTCAATTTAAAGTGGAATGGAAAATTAGAACAAAAAGCTGCTGAATAAGAAGTCAACTTTAGCTTTGCAGAAATCTGACATGACTTAACTTTTAGCACTGTTATTGACAGTCCTTCTAAGCTGCTTATCCTTCTGGGGGGAGCTGGAGCCTATCACAGCAGTCATTGGGCAGAAGGCAGGATACACCCTGGACAGGTCGCCAGTCCATCACAGGGCATTACACAAATAATAAAACAAAAAACATTCGTAGAAATATGTGTGATGAAGTGCTCACCATAGTTGGTATGCTGCCATTGTGGTGAGATGGTGGTGCAGTGATCATTGCACCTAAGAATCAGCCAAGACCAGAACTGGCTGCGTTTTGCTCCAAAACAATGCAATTTTATGACGTAAATAACATGAGTCAGGTAAATGCACTTAAATTGTATTTGAATGCTGCTGCTACACCCATACCAAAATGCTGTAGCATATGACTTGTGCTAAACAGTCAGTTACTATTTAGCAACTCTTACTTGCAGCAGTTTATCTGACTAATGATATGTGAATAGTCATCCCATTTTTCATTTACTTATAAAAATGTCATTAAAGAGCAAAAAATGTTGTTTATTGTTATTTATATTGTAGTTAATGTGCTACTGTGTTTCAGCTGTTCATTCAGCTCACACCATGTGAAAATACAAAATGTTAATAATAATAATAATAATAATAATATTAATAATAAAAAAGAAAAAATGGTCAAATAGTCATTAGCCAATTCTTTGATAAAGAAATCTTCGATAAAGAAATTCATAACTGTTCCTGTTCCCTTCCTGCAGGCCTACATGGGCACATGACCAACGACAAAACATTTTTGTTCCAACAACAGGCCAAATTGCAAAAATATTTGATTAAAGGAGTACCATTACACTTCATTTAAAAAAAAAGATAGTGTGCAAAAAATCTGGTATCAGTGGAGCTTGACTCTCCTGCTTCCTTGCCTCTATTCACGCCTTCATTTCACATACTGGCTGCTTGATGGAACAACAATTTTACTTACGTGCTTTGTTCCGGTTATAGTTGTGCAAAGGGTCGTAGCCGGTCTCCTGCTCTTCTGGCTG
>JAILXH010256338.1:24017-42714 GCA_023558415.1 Piaractus mesopotamicus
TCTAAGTGGAAAAAGTTAACACATCCTCTACAGGAAACAGACAAACATGGAATTTTACATTTTAAACATACATGTGTGGAATATGCTAATTTTAAATATGCAAATTTTAGTGCACAATTTGTTAATTTGCTAATTTGACATATTGGAAAATATTAATGTATATGAATATATAATAAAATGTGCAGCAACTTTTGCACAGGCTATATTTAATGTTTTGTCTTCAATATGTTAAATTCAGCAAATAACCAGTAACTATGTCTGAACAAATGTCTGTGACATTGCATCGAAGCCGTATGGAAGTATGGTGTAATTTACTTCATAAACATCTTATATCATCTTGCGATTGCTGGCATTAGCTATTCATAAATACTCAAGAGTTGCTTTATAAACATGTTATTCAATGCTTATGCATGAGTTATGAAGTCTCTATGTCGGGTTTGTAAGTTGTCTTTAATTAATTTATTTATTATGTTAATATTGTAACTCACTATGTAATTAAATATGTAATTATGCAGTTACATTTAAATAGTACAGCAAAACGCCAATAATGGCTCTCGACTTCTGCGAGTTATGCCTAGCTGGCCAATCATTTTGACCTGGCACCCACGTTACGACTTGTGTTTGTTTTCAAAGGGCTATGTGTTTCCCGCTGCACCTCTGAGTGTTTTTCCTCACCTCAGAGTGGCTAAGCTAGGACAGATGGGTGATTATGACACCTGGCCACTGTAGACCCTCCTCAGCAGTGTCAACTGGTAAAAAAAAACACCCCACATCTCACCTCTGACTCTGAGAAAACTAAGAAAGATGCTAGAGCTAACATAACATAGAGAGCCTTTCCTGACCTACAGCAGCTCTGAGAACCTAAGTCAAATGCCAATGAATTTCAGATGAACAGACAAATAAGCATAAAGTTCTCTGCTGGTGGATTTATTTTGTGAAGTGTTCTGTCATTGCTCCAGCGGGTGATTGAGTTTCTTGGCCACGCTGTGAGTGGCCGTGTGAGAAGCAGTGGTGTGGCTGCTGTTCGCTTCCTGTGTGGAAACAAGTTGCCACTCTCTGCAATGTCCCAGAGTTGAACTGTGTGCCCAGACAGGCAGGCAAGACACTCACGATTACATCTGTCCCCAAAGCAGGCAGAAATGTCTTTCGCTCATTTATATTATCACATTTGCCCTTCCTCATCCTCCCTGGCCAGACTAAAGACCATTTAAGGCACACTTATTAAACATAATCTAGTGAAGTTATTAAAACAAGCCAGCTTACAGAGATCCCTGCCACAATTCAATTACCTGTGTTGCTTGAGGGAGAGCTGGGGAGAGAAAATGACAAGTCTTTCGTTTTTATAGAGCAAGCGAGGAGCATCGTTACCGTGGCTTCAATTAACACAATGGGGACAGGGCGGTAATGAGCTCAGGGAGGATTTGACAAAGTAAAGTTGCGGTTCATGGCTGTCTGCCTGCCAGCGCTGAGGCCACTTTTAGGGGCACGCCGATCTTTCGCTGCCACTTCCCCAGTTGCCATGGCTTTGCTGCTGTTTTTTCCTCATCCTGTTGCATGTCAGTATAGCTTACTCAAGCCTTAAATCGGTCTATGCGGTGTCTCATGTAACTAAATCGCATCTGTAGTTTACTTTCAGCGCAGCATCAGTAATATTGTTGTGATTAAGCTATTGTAATATTTGTGTTGTTAGAATAATTTGGGACCATGATACTGTTTCTAATAGTTAAGCACCCGTAAGTGATGTTTAGTGTTTTACCAAGGTATCCAGGCAAGAAGTGTATTAAATAGGTAGGAAATATTAAATATGATAGTACATCTGTAATTATTCCTCTTGTACAGTACAATGCCAAAGTCATAGACCATTAATTTACATTGTTAATTTATTTAATTTCCAGTCAGAATGACCATTGAGCAAAAGTTGACTTTTCATACATATAAGATAATGCACACATGGAAAAAAAAAGAAAACTTTTTCTCTGAGACTGAAGAATGAATGATATATAATTGTTATCCATTACAAGAGATTTATATGCATGGAGGGTAGTCTCTGATGTCAGCACACTTCTGTATATTTTTATTTTTTGTATGCAATGCATTTTATCATGTCATCACTATTGTAATAATACCCTGTATCTCTCAAACACTCTGAAAACTGAACTTTCTAGGAAAAAAGGAAAAGAACATGTTAATGGAGCAAGATTTTATTTCACGTAATTTGGACCATTTCTTTTGGTTCATTCATCATGAAATGTAAACAGAATGTAAAGGAAAAAAAGTTTAATATAATGGCTTATGTTATTATATTCATTAATCTATTTTCATTCAAACAATGATATTCACTTAGTTTGTTCACTGGGCTGTCCTGCATCATTATAGTGGCAGTTTGAGTTGATTTTTTGACCAGGGCAGACAGCTTGATCAGTAGTGAGAAAGCTCCACAGTTCCGTGCAGCACATCTGTGTGTGTGTATTCAGATAACTTAACCCTGAATTTGAACCTTCTCTCTGGAACTCTTAGTCTTTACTTCTCAGGTCATCCTGTTGCTTCTGGTGTGTTTTCCACCGCAGTGGGTCGCTGGGTTATCACTGAAATTGGATCACCTCCCTGTCATGTCTCTCTGTTTGTTGATAGTTCCCCTTTTAATTTCTCCTTTGTCTTTAATCTGTGGTAGCTAGCCTGGGTGCAGTAATCCCTCAGATAAGTGGCAGACAGATTGTGTTTCTAAGAAGCAGCAGTTAGAGCTGGGCCCTGCTTGTATGCCTCTGGTAAATTTGAGTGAGTATATAACAGAGAAAGCAGACTGTTGGATGTTGCTTGGTGGGTTGGCAGTCTGCCAACAGAAAGAGACTTTTGGGGAGTTTATGCAACTTTGATTAGAGGTCAAGAGCAGGCCAGGGAGGGTGTCCCAGGTCACACCTCTAGAGGCCCGCTGCATGAGGGGTCAGACACCGTAAGACTGCTTCTGAAAGCAGCTGAAGGTACAGAATATTATCTTAGCTGTCATGATCAAGATCTTTTTCTTGAGCAAGAGCTGAGAAAAGAAGCTTAGTTTACCAACAGTTGAGCACACAGGACTGTGATGTTTTGAAGGATATTTCGCAAGCTGCACTCTTAAAAGTAGAGGTGCCAAATAGACCTGTCAAGATTGGGAAATTTTAGCTGACAAGTAATTGCTATATAAATAATTACAATTAACAGTTTTTCATGTTTTGTTCTTTATTTATAACTATTAAAGTACAAAGCTTAAGTGGCCAGTTTGGCTGATTAGGCATCGTGCTTTCCTAGCTGTTGAAACTTAGTAGCTCCCAACTGATAACATGCAAAACTCAAGCTCAAATAAACAAATGTTACTCACTGCTCTCTAAGTATATTATAGCACTGGTCAGAAATTTTTTGTTGTTGTTGTTGTTTTCACAAGACCTATGACGGGTCTCGATGAATGCGTTTCCTGCTTTCTTTTATTTAAATAAATTTGCATCAATCTGACCAATGAAAACGCACTCGATTCAAACTGACAAATTGGAAAGTAATTGTAGTGAACTTAAATAATTGCAATCAGCTCGAATAATTGTAATTGTGGAAAGTCAAAGTGCAAAAAAGGCTTCTTTGGACATTTGGAGCCACTTTTGGTGATGTAAACAACCTGTGTATGGATAGCTTTTTCAAAGAACCATTTTTGTAAATTATATATAATCAGAGTGTAAAGGTTTCATACCAATCAAAAGTTTTCTATAACCATCTAAGCCAATAACCATTTAAGATCTTTTATTATTAAGATTGTAGTTGCAACGTATTTACATGCTCGGTAATGTTTTTAGTCTTTTTTTGCACCCAGTTTTTTTCATTTTCATTTTAATAATCCAGCAAACAATTGTTTAAAAGTAAAATCATCATATTTTTATTGCTTTGTTAATAGGATATTTTGTGTTTTGTGTTAATGCTTTAATTTGCCAATGTTCTAGACCACGCATACTTGTGTGTACAAAATGCCCCTCTATCTCCCGGGTAAACAGAAATCACTTTGCAGGGATTGTTTTTCATAACAAAGCTGCTAATTCTGTCTAATTCAGTCTGTTCTGATCCATTTTCATATAATTCATCATTTGGTTAAGGGAAAGGCAGCATGATATAGTTCAAGTTAACCGTTGTTGAACAGGTTACAGGAGAAGCAGCTTCGTCTGTCTGTACATCTGCAACTACGGGACTTGGGGTTTCATTCTCAGAGGACAAGGAGGGTACCAATCAAATCACTTCACCACTTGGTCCCATCCATCCAAAGAGCCAGAGACATGACATCATGAAAATGATGGGGCTGTTCCTGATTGGTTAAGAGCAGCTCTGTTATTTTGCTAGTGATGTCATGGGAATCTGGCTGACCCCATCCCATCAGATGTTTATCAGGGGTGCTAGCGTGCAGAGAGAATGGAGCTTTAGGCTGAAGGGTTTAGCCCTGACACCTCGGGCACGCAGCCTATCCTCTCCTGAAAAAAGAAAAAAAAAGTCCCAGCCTGTGATGGGAAAGCTCTTAATTCAATTAGAGGAGAATGAGACCATCTAGAATGATTTCATATGCTCCACAAATGCCTTGAGATCTGATACTTAATCTTGGCAGATCCTCTGCCGTTTTAAGCCAAGACGTTAAAACCAATGCTACCTCCAGACAAATGATTGGCTCCAGTCAAGTCCTCCCTGTTGAGGAGCCTGCCTCCATTCTCTCTTTTTGGATCACTGTCTGAGCTAGGTGATGTTTTAGGCATCTTTTAGTTGGGGCTTGCTCATGTATAGAACTTTGAGGGGAGTTTTTTTAGGAACTGTTTTTGAACAATGTGCAGATGCAATGTACTTTCTCAGAGTTTAATGCAAAATCAGAAATCTATAAAGCCGTTTTGCTTACATCAAATGTGTAGCACCTTGATTCTTGCAGATCCTTTACATTCACTAGATATAACTATTCCACCCCGCCGTGAGCTCAACAGTAGAGGGTTTTACTGTATTATTTTCAATCTACACAAAGGTAAACAAAGCAGTCTGAGCTTTTAAATCTGCTGCTTTATATCATTGACTGTTGACTCTTGCACTTGCATTAGGAGAGAAGCACGCCCCAAACCCATTCCTGTAGAGCTTGGAAAATGCAGTGCGGGGGCTGCCGCTTTGTACTTCTGAAGTCTCTGACTGTGGCTTTAAAGAACAGCTCAGCAAGATCTGATTGTGGTAACTTCCCTAGAAAAAATAAATATGTGAATAAACCTCACACGAATGTCTCTGACATGTGAAATAAATCCCTCACAAAGGCTTTAGACAGAAAAAAAATATATCCTCGATGAAAAAACAACCACTTGATCTGAGATCTTAGGACATTCGAGTCATGCATCTCAGTGCAGCGAAGGAACTCCCAGAGGGAAAAATGTGTAAGGTATGGATTAGCATTGTGTCTTCAAGGCCAAAGGGCAGAATCACTCCCATAGTCCTTCACAGCATGCGCTCAGGTATCCTCTCACTTGCTCCATTATACATCTGCAAATGCCGTTTGGTGCCATGCTGGTTTTGAATACCTCATACAGGAAGCAGTAAATATTGATAGGCATAAATGTAAGGATAGTTAAAGGGTTTGCTGAATTTGTGAGGTTCTGGGTGCAGACATTTAGAAAATAAAAGAACTGTATCCCTATAAGTCCAAGAAGCTGTTGAATGAGTAACAGGTGTAGCATAGTGGTAAAATGCTTCATCTGCTTGATTGTGCCTGACGCCAAAAATGTGAACATCTTACAATTATCCCACATGCTGTAGAAGTCCACTGCTTGGATTATAATAGCGAAACTAGAGTGATATGTGTGTGTGTACAGTAATGTGCAAAGGTATACATAGATGCAGTAAAAAGGTAACCCATTTTCTTATTTTCAAAAATGTTCTTGATATCTTGCGACCTATTTAGAATAACAAAGTTTGGTTCCAGATTTCTCTTGGATGCTCCCAGCCACCACATGGATTTGTTAAATTCCATGAACAGCACACTTAATTTAACATAATGAAGCCTTTATTAGCCAAACAGGTATTGGAAGATAGCTACAAATAAAACTGGGATGCCATGAGGAGGGATGTGGAAATAGTTAACCTCATATTTTGACATACCTAAAACACTACCTATTGTGTCAATGTTATTTTTTTATTCTAATGTTAGTGTTTTTCCTGAGCAGATACACTTTTAAATGTAATTTTCTCAGATGTCTAAAGCTTTTGCACATGACTCTTATTTCAGAATTTTTTAGTTTTTGGTTTGACTGTCTTTTGCTTTAATGACAGTGTGTGCTTGAGATAGTGTGGGCTTCACAGACTTGCTTCTGATGAGAAGATTAAATCCAGCTGAGGTTTATCTGAACACCTACTTCAGTGGAAGGAATAAGAAAAAGAAAAAAATGATCTTTTTGTACTAAGGCCCTAATATTGTTACTAATTTACTTAAATGTGAATAGTGACCTAGAATTATTTTTTTTTAATCGTTTGTTTTAGAGAATTCAGAATTGCATTCTTGTTTACTTGAATGATGAATCATTTGAATTAATTTTTTGTTTGGGAATTTAATCTCCAAAAGATTTGATCATTAAGCGTGCATGTAGCATAACTCAACACAGCCTATTGCAGTGAAATGTATTTGCTTGTTTTGGTTTAAAAGCAGTTTTCTACTGGCTTTGTGATTCTTTGTGATTCAAGCAGTTTGTTCTGAGTGTTTTGTTGTGAAGGTTTTGGTGTAAAGGCTGTGTTGAGAGATATAAAGGTTGTAGTGTCGTTTCTGCCTCTGACTCAGCAATGGCAGCGCAGTGTGTGTGTGTGTCAGAGCACGACGTGAAGGGCTGCTGGCGGGCAGCTTCCTGTGGGGACGGCCTGTTTACCCTGTCCCTCTCTGCCGCTGGCTACACTCCGCTGTTTGTTTTAATCACCACTCTATTTGCCAAAGACCTTTTTTTCCCAAAGAGACGTGAGCATTTTCCTCTGTGACGCAGGCAAGGCACAGCAGGAACAGACAGTGTGCCTTGCAGTATTTCTGAATTTATCTAGTTCAGATGAAAATCTTTATACCGCAGTATCCTTTTAAAGCACTTGCGACCTTTGGGAATTATCAAGCGTTAGTATTGGACAATATATTGTTTTTTTGTAACTGTGCCTTTAAGACTGATATTTAAACTGCTCTGATTGGCTCTGTATTGTGCCTCATTAAAAAAGCAGTCTGGGCTAAAACACTCCTTTGAACTTCAGTGTGAATAGGCAAAGCTAAACTGCTTTAGGCTGAAAAGGCGCATATATACATGAGTGGTTTTTGTGACCTCAGGAAAACGGTAAATTCAGTAGTGTGTTTTTCCAGCTGTTTTTTATATATTGAATATATGGACTGGAGAGTGAAATTTCAACAATATTTATACTGTGTACCAAACTTTATCCAACTCTTTCAAAATGGTGAGGAAGATTCAGTTTTCCCTGATATGGGCTCTTTAATTAAAACAAGCAGAGACATTCATTTAGTGTAGAATACCAGTATACATGAAGCATGCACTATTAAATATAAGGGTTATTTAGAGTAATGCTGTGGTGTTTCATTAAAAAAACATTTTTGTAAATGAGATGTTTGTGTGAAGAACCTCTACATAATGAAAAGGTTCTATACCAATTAAAGGATTAACACTGAGAACGATTTAAAAACCTTTATTTTTCAGAATGTGGGTTCTTTAACTTTACTAATGTGATGCTGTGATACCAAAATACATTTTGGAAATATTAGGACATTGAATTTTATCATTATCGCCCAACACCAGTGAGTGTATTTTAGTACACAGGTCATTTTGGAAGGCATCCGTCAGTGGAGTGTGTATTCGTCCCTCTGCAGTTGTCTTCCCCGTCTCCCCTGGTCTATTTGTTCTCTGTTTTGTGGTGTCTGCTGCTGGGATTATTGGCTGCAGTGCCATCCTGCCTGGCCTTGTCTTCTGGCTGCGAGTGAGCATCCACATGGCATTGTACCAGACGTCAAAGCGCTTCTCAATGGAAAGCCCTGCTCTCATTCGCCGCCCCTTTTGTTCAGGCCTCAAAGTTTATTTATCTATCAGCTGTTTCCCTGATCTTTTTCACAAACAACTGGGCCAAAAAACGGGAGCGATCCAAAGCCAGCATCTTCCAACTGAGCCCATCTGTTGGTAGCCCTGTTAGATGTTATATATATATAATTCCATCCCTATCTTTTGCTTTTTTTCTTCTTCTTTTTTCACCCCAGAAAGCTTTTAGCTACATTTTAGCACACAAAAGCTGCAGCTCTTGCCTTTGTAGTCTGAGCTTCTATTTAAGAAGGTAAAGGGGGAAAATCAATAATGTATTTGGACTCTCAATCTTCCAGGCCAGGGTAGAAGGTGTTTTTGGAGGGGGGGGTGTTTTTTGTCATTCATAAGCTTTGCTGACAAATCCCTGACATCATTTGTGGGTCGTATCGATAACTTCTTCCTCCGCTGTAGAGGACAAATAGAAATCATTTGTCTGGCTGTGCAAGAGGTGAGGCCTGCGGAGACAAAGGCCCTGCTGCCAACCGCCCATGACATTGGCAGTTGACGGTATTAGCACATTGTTCAAGGTCAAAGGTTACTAGAGCACAGGCAGGTCGTGCTAGGTCTGTCCTCTGCCACTGAACTGAAGAAATCTCCTTTGCTACCAAGATAGAGAGCTGCATGCAGGTGGTGTCTGTAATCCCAGTGGCTCTACTACTTATTGCAACTGCACTGAAAAAAAGTGATGCATTGAATTTACTTGATTTAAATGTAAAAACACAATTTCCACATTAATAAAATACATCTCATCAACAGAATTGTCGTCAATTTACTTAATATTTAGCAGTTATTATGTTGATGTAATATGTTTTGTTTATGCAATAAATTCAGTGCATCACTTTTGTGATTTAGGACCATGAGAGTTTTACATTTACAATTTACATTCAATGATGATCATGAGTCCTGAACATGTCGCAGAAATTATTTTCCTGTGCTATGCTGTTCACGAATATTGGCAATAGGTTTTCTTATGTTTTTTGCTTGAGTATCTATAATTTTCTATTTTGATCCTGTGCTTTTATCATCATACATCTGTTATGTATTGTTTGCTTAAAACATTTCTTACCCAGATATTTGTTAGTGTTTTAGATATCGAGAATGTAAACAGGTCTTTTATTTTGTACTATGGACTGATTTTCATCTCTCTAATATATTCCTGTCATGCATGGTCTCTTGACACATGAGACACCAAAACACAGCCTGAAATATGCCCTGGCACAGCTCCTTATTCATCGTTTGAGAAAGCCTCATCTGCAGCTTAGAGAGTGTAAATCTGAGGAGGTAGTTTGTGTGTGTGTACATGTTTCCTGTACCTTATTACAGTATTGGGGATGGCCTGTGTTAAATCTTATTGTCCATTGTCATTACATAGCGAAAAGAAAATGTGTGAGTTCATGCTTTAGCATTGTAGACTCTTCTGCAACCACCTTAGTCTCGACCAGATGTGATCTCATAATGAGAATACACACCTGGGCCAACTTCTGGTGCTGGATTCCACCACTAACAAAGTTACACCCCCTCAAAAACATGCCCTTAAATTCCTTTATTCCATGCCTTTCTAATATCGAGAATCAGTATATAAGGCAAACAAGCTAGCTAACGAAATGCTTACATTAGCTAATGCAACTGTTTTTCCTTTGCCCGACGTAGTGTTTAATTTTTTAACTGAATGTGGTGTGTTCTAAACACAAGCATATTTGATTGCGGTTACACTTTTACCAAAAAAGTATAGTTCTGTATACAGTACTATGAAAACATATTTGCCTATCCTGATTTCTCCTGTTTTTGCATATTTGTCACACTTCATTGTTTCACATATTAAAACAGTTCTTAATGATTGTTTCATTTGTTGAAGGAAAACAGTTATCAAACACTAACTGGTCCTGTGTAATTGCAGTTGCTCAGTTGCTAAATCATCGAGTTGTTCAAATTTAGTTTATAATTGGGATCAGTTAAGCTAGACACACCCAGGCTCGATTAGTGCTACCTTTGAGTCTAAATATGACTTTAATGGAACCTTTCCAGCCATGTGAAGTAGGCTAAAATGCTTCAACAAACACTGTACCACAATCAAAATAAATTCTGGAAGAGACGAGAAAGTTATTGAAGTTTGTGGTAGTCTGGAAAGGGTTACAGATCCTTTTCTAAGGGACAGTGACAACTCATCAGGAGGTCACAAGGAAACCCTAAGCCTGATGAACATCTGCAGGCCTCGCTCGCCTTAGATAAGGCCAGCATTCCAGCATTGGAAAGAGACTGGGCAAAAATTGTGTCCACGGGATGACTTTTTGGAAGATAGGGGTCCTGTTACATCTAAGCTTACATAGCATTCCACAGTAAGAACGTCATGCAACAGTCAACAGGTGGTGGTAGTGTGATGCTGTGGGGATGCTTTGCTGCTTCTGGACAGCCTGAACAATCCAAAGCACAAAAGCGAAACCAGCTTTGAATGGCTCAAAAGAAACAAAATTAGGTTTTGGAGTAGCCTAGTCAAAGTCCTGGTTTGAACCCCATGGAGATACTGTGGTAGATGCTGTGGTAGGGGTTCTTGCTCAAAACCCCTCCAGTGTAAAAATATTGAAAATTATAAAAAAAAAATACTTGTTTACAAACTGTGTTTTTTGTCTCTTCATGTTCTACTTGTTTTATATTACACTTTGCATGAGAGTGTAAAACCATTTAGTATGACAAATTTGCAAAAATCTCCTGAGGAAGTCAGGAGGGGGGCAAATACTTTTTCTCAACACCATAGTACTAAGCAAAGATTCTGTCGTGTAAAAATAGTGGAATTCTGTTTTGTGCAATGGAGAGCCATCACAGTTTATACAGATTTTCTTTTTTACATGTATTATAACAGGCCTAGAACAATGAATGACAATACTACTAATACCACTGCTACTACTATGAATAATAATAATAATAATGATAATAATACAAGAACAATACTATAAATAATTGAAGCAATAGAGAATATAAGAGTGACCATCATAACCTGCCAACTGTGATGTGTTCCATTGTAATTATACCAAAGAACCATTTTCTGAATTTTCCCTATGTTTGATGGTTCTGTAAATAGACATTGTTTTAGTAGTGGTCATGTTTTATTCAGTTTAATTCAGTTTAGAATAATGTAACCATGGTTGTCTTAATTTACTGAAATACTCAGCCTTACTTACGTTTGTTGCTTTTGATTGTTACAGCTGTAACTACAGTAATAGCTGGACACAGAATAATCAGAATGTCAACCATTAACTATCAGGACCTAGACAGATGCTAATTACATTAGTTATAATGTCTGTGTGCAACACCATTTTAGTCCTGCTGGAGTTGAGCTTGTTGCTGTTTTTAGAGTGGGACTAGACAGTGTTAATTGTGACTAGTGTCTGGGGCAAAGGTTTATTTTAAAAATCTATTTGGAGTAGGGTGTAGATCGGATTAATCAGCTTCATCCATAGTGGACTGTAAAGAAAGGTCATGGCTGCCTAGGCTAACTTAACTGTCCTTGGTAATTCATCAGTTTGTTCACCTTGACCTCCCTGTCTTCTTTCTCTTCTCCCCTGTACAGCTTTTATAAGCCCAGATTTGATATTCTTGTGCAGAGATGAGGCAACTCTGCAGCCTTGTTGTTCTCTACAAAACGCCATTAACACTGAAGGAGCTGTCAAAATTCTAAAAGGCCCCAGAAACATTTTTAAAATGTCTCTATCCCTCTCTGTTTAAGAGTTTTGTGTTGGATTCTAAATTCGAGTGCTTACTTTCCTGCTATTGCTTCTTATTTTGGCAGTAGCACCCCATGTTAATGCGGCAGAGGGACGTAAGGGGGATATTAAACTTCCTGCAAGCAGCCGTTGAGCCACCACCTGCCAGTCTTGTGTAAAGCTCAAAAACGTACCTGTTGGCAGCTGCTGGTGCCTGCGTGATAACACATACGCTGGCATCTCATTAACTCTGAGCACAGGCAGGGGTGGAGCTGGAGAAATGTCTTCCGCTTCTCTCCAGTTCACAAAGAACACCGTGAAAGCAGGAACAGGGCTGAGACAGAAAAGATCCATCAGCAAATCCCTCAAAATGACAACAAATCTGCCACTTAATTGATGTCATTAAGTGAGGCAGGTCTAATTCCACCTGTTTTGGATTTGCTACTTATTCATAATTTGCCTCTCAGTTACACACACACCCACCCTGTGCTGTTCCTTTTCATCTACGTATTACATTCTCAAAATCCAATATGTTGCTCACTATTAGAAGAAACAACTCCGTATAGAACTCAAAGGGCATGTGGTGCTTGCTTCATGTATGATGCCCTGAAAAATTCAATGTTGAATATGCTTTTCAGACACCTTTTTGAGGAGCCCTATGGATACTATTACACAGTTCCAGGCAGCTCTAAATAGTGCAGAACATAGTGACATGTACTGTATGTTAACTTCTGTTTCATCACATTCTCTTAACTTTGCTTGTGATGGAATAATTTGTTACTATTAAACATGATGATTTAATATGAATGAAAGCAACAGGGCATAGCAAGGGAAATAAATAAATAAATAGAATCATCAACAACTAAATATAAGATCAATTTTTTTTATTTATTTATTTATTTTTTTTGTCCACCCCTTGCCTTAATTACAGTTTCTAGTCTTTTTGGCAGATTTGCATTCAGGCTATTAAAGAAATCTGCAGGGATATTTTTTCATACTTCTGAAGTTCGGTCTTAGAGGTTTGTTGCATTTTCTGCTTCTCACCATCCCAAAAACATTCAATGATGTTAAGGTCTGGACTCTGGGGTGGCCAGTCCATTGTTCTGAGAACACTAGCAGCTTCTTTGTTCAATTTGCAAATTTTGTTCTTTATTTGTCTCCTTTTCTCTGTAACAGCTTCCTTTCAGACTTCTTACAGTAAAAGGATGGACATGTAGATTTTTTTTTTCAGATCTTAACAAAAATTGAACTTTATATGGGTTATATCTCTAAAATGTGCCTCCTTGTGTAATGCCGAGGAGTCTTAAATGTGCCCTGTCGTAAGCTAATGTAGTTTATATTGACACCTGCACCTAAGAGAAATTATTTTAACATTGTGTTCTTGGCAAAGAAAATAATCCTAATTACATAAGAGAGCAGTAGAACTTATCTTGCTTTGCTCTTGATCCTCCTGCCCACCTCCCTGTTCCTGTCTGTAGATGGCTGGTGCTCTACATCATTTTTAAAAAAATATTTTTTAAGATAAAATAATTAGTTAATTAATTAAAATAATTTTCCTACAAGTTACCCTTTTGGAGCCGAGGATTTGTTATGACAGTAGACTGTTATGACAGTACAGATCTTTAGGTATGTTAGCTTATATGTTGAAAGGAGTAAACAAGAACACTGAATGTACCATCCTGTCTAAATCCATTCAGAATGGGAATTGATTCATTTGAAATGCCAAAAATTGTGCATGGAACCTGAGCTGCTGTCAGATAGTCACTCTCAGTGAAAGAGAGGTGTTAAAAGTTGCTGAGTGTTGGGAAAGAGGAAAAAGAGGCGGACTATCAAAAGAGCAAGTGGACGGGGTAAGACAGCCTGGCAGGAAAGTTGTGAGTGGCAAGGACAGATGCAAGGTCAGGGATCTCCTCTCAACAAGGAAAAAAAGTGCATGGAGGATACAAGCCTATTTCTCCACACCATTGTTGTGCCTATCCTCCTGTGCATCCAACTTCATTTCCACTTCAATTTTTATCAACCTTCTGCTCGCCTCTCAAGGAGATAGGATACAAGCTCTGACACGAATTAGCCCTCAGATTGACTGATACTGCAGCGCCCAAGGGACACTGGGTAAAAAAGCTCTTGCCTTTTTCCCCCTCTTGTTCCCCCTTTTTTCTTTCTTTCCCTTCTCCTTCTCTTCCTCCGCTTCCACCTCGTCTTGTTTTCCCTGGTGCCTCCTTGTCAGTCACCTGTCTGGGCGACATCACCCTCCCCTTCAGAGTTGACAGACAGGCGCCGCCGGGTTCTGACGGAGTAATTTGCTCTGAATTTACAAAAACGCTCGGCATCAAAGATGGCAGCTGGGTTGTGTGGAAGTGATTGCATTAAGAGCGCAGTTGAGAGGTCTATTTCCACTCATCAGCGCTGCTGACAGACACACTACGGGTATTTTTCCTCAAGTTTTGGAAACTCGTCTTCAGGGGACACATAGAGGCACCTCTGCAGTCGGGCTTTGGCCTTGGACTTGGCCCCTGAGCGGAGTAGAGATACACAGGCTCCACTCTAAACACATTGCAATGAACAGCTCTGCAGGCCTTGGCTTTTCTTTCCATTTCTTCACCCACACAGATGTCCTTGTGGAGTCTGATATCAGGTGGGGCTGATACAAGGCCCCACCTGAAACTTTCATCTCCTCTCACCAAGTTTATATCGACCTGTTGTAAATTTTCTTTACCACATATCTGCTCTCTTGGCGATACAGATCCATGTCATGAGCTACATTTCATTTGAAAGTGCTGTTCTGAGATCAGGTGCATCTCCTTGCTTTGAGATACTAGCTTGTGCAGTATAGCTCTGATGATTTTTGTGGCATCTCCTTGCTTTGAGATACTAGCTTGGGCAGTATAGCTCTGATGGTTCTTTTTGCATCTTCTTGCTTTGAGATGGCAGTAGTTTGTGCGGTAACACTGATTAGTATCAGGTAAAAGCTGGAGGTATGTGAGAGCCCTCTGGGATAGAGGCACAGATAGAGCACAGCAGAGTGCTGATCCAGCCCAGAAGCTTCAGGGAAAGTGAGGGGTTCGCAATCGGGTATTGATGGAGGACTGAGGGCTCATCTTTCGTTGTCCCGCGTCGGGGCGATTCCTCACCGATATTATTGATTCTCAGCTGAGACCTCATCTATTATAGGCTGACTATGCCCAGATGAACCTAGCTTTATTGCTGAGCAGAGGCATTCCTCTCTCGTAATGCTATACCACCACACAGGTCAATTTTAGGACCTCTACATATTTAAAAGCCATTCCGAGTCTGGCTCAGCACTATTATGTAATACAGATTCCTCTTGTTGTGTTAAATAAGTATTTGACGATTCTTTTGAGAACGCTTATTTGGTTCTATATTGATCACTGTGATCAAGAACCAGGTTTTATTTTATTTTTTTTTTATTACCAGAAAGGTGTTGTAGAGAACCATTTCAGAGAGCAACTGATTATACAGACTTTAAAGAACAGCTCCAAAACTATTTCAACATTCTTCAATGTATTAATGTAAAGGAACTATTTTAGTTTCGGTTGGGCCATGTTGGGCCAGACAGTAGGAGTGTAATGTGTGTATTTAAGTAGCAGTTTATTAAGTATCAATAAATTTACATGCAATCTTGTACATCTATTGATGTGCAGATTGCTGTATGGCATGAAGTCAGGAGAGATCTGGCCACAGTGTAAAGGACGTGAGCATGTTGGAGCATAATACTAACCCTGTATATATGGGTGTTTTGCCAATCTTTTGTACGTACCTCAGCTTGTTGGCAAGGATGCATATCTAATAAATATTTATGTATGAATTGGCCTGATGGTGTAAAACTGTCAAAACATTTTATTTTTAATATAATCATAAACATAATTCTGAAATATTTTTTTACTTTACATTTTAATATTTTGCTTCTCAGTTATCTGACTAAATTTTGATGAGATGGGAGGAGGGGCAATGAGGCCACATGTTGCTACTGACCTGAGCTATGCATTTAAAGGGGAATTTCACTGATTTTTAAATTTAACTTTATTTTTATTTCAGCATAATTTAATCACTGATATAAATATAGTCATTGTGGGTCAGCGGGTTGATGCAGAATGGTGCATTGCAGAAAAACTACCCAGCTCAGGTTTCTTTACGATGGTAGTGATAGGAACCAGGGGTCACAGTGTCCAACATTTTTATATGTAACGATGATAATGGAAAAATAGCAGTAAATCCAAAAATTAACGTTTCTTGGATACTGTTTGGCTTACACCACTTTACATGGCTTTAAAAAAAAAATTAGACCAAAATCTTATCTGAAAACTATCATAAAACAGTGTCTCAGGCAGCCAGCACTATGTTCATAAACATTTCGTGTGATAACTTTCTGTGATTTAGTTTTTCATTGATTTGGTTAATTTGATATAGCATTAAATGCTTCAGATGTCTGTCACAATCACCCCGAACAATTATGTCTCGGTATGTGGAGTGATATGCAGTCTGTATCAAACCACTCTGAAAGACTTTATATACATATTAATGATTGAATCATGCTGAAAATTCTCCCTTACATGTTTAATATGGGTTAATATTTAACATAAAATCCAAATGTAGTGTTTTACATTCTAATACTAATAAATACTTCTAACATAATCTTTCCACTTTGCAAAGGAAATTGTTTCTCATTCTGCATTTATTCTATTAAAACATATTGTCCTTTTCTGGCTTTGACCTGTAAAATATTTCTGATCCCTGGTTCATCCTTTTCATGGAGTTCCTGTAAAGAGCCTGAAAAGACCAACTGGCAATAAAGGATTTAAACTGTAGCTCAGAGGTAGAAATACATGTCTAGCCCAGGCAACTCCATCAGAAACCTTTTAAGCAGCCCTTTCCTTTTTAAAATGATGTTCTCTCTCAAGCTTTTTCAAACTAATATTTGAATAGGTAATGTGTCTTGAATCTGACTACAGCATATTGTTGGTAGGCACTATGTCTAGATTTGGCTTAGTCCTGTCTCTGTGTTGCATTGAGTTAAATGGCTCAGGCTGTGGTTGGCTGGTGTTTGTAAAGGTGCAGATGTGGAGAAATCCTCTCCTTGACTCCAGACCCTGGCTCTCCCTGACCCCCCCCCCTCTTAAGGGTCTGCCCAACCAGCGCACACAGTCAGGTGTATTTCCCCAGGGACGCTGTCAGAATCTATCCTGTACACGCAGCCATTTTCCACTTCACATCCCAAGAGTCACCCCCATCTCCCCCTCACCCCAACACACACACCCTCCCCCTCCTTCTCTTGGTTTGGATTTTGAATGGCTGAAATAGGAGCGTGCCACTCCAGGCTGAATAAGAAGCCAGACTGCAGCAGGGCTACATGGCATGGGACGAGGGTGGATTTGGCCTTTGCGAGGTTCATTTTCTCCTTTTTTTCCTTTTGCTCTTGCTGGGCATAAGGAAAGAATGACTCCAGCTTAACGATAAAATAATGAATGTCATTTTTGAGGCAGAAGTGGAGGTGGGGGTTTTGGGGAAGGAGGGAGGTGGGGGGTGCGAGTGTATTACTGTGCAGCTGAATGTGCCCCGTGCCAAGGAGTAAATTTGAGTGAAGCCGTGCGATGTGACATCATTTACTCAGAAATCCCTAATTTGTCAGCATTAATATTTCAGCCGCAGCGTTGCCTGTCACTGAGTGCCAGAGATGACTGATCAATCTATAAAACGGCCCAGGCTAATTTATTGAATATTTATGTGCAATGTCATGTGCGGGGCGCGAGTGGAATTTATTTCACTCACTTGCCTCTCTGGTTGAGAACTTTTCTAACTAACGGACTTTTTTTTTTTTTTTTTGTAGGGAAGGAGAGAGATGCATAATGATAATGGGGCACGCTGCAGCTGGGGATGGGGCCGGTTTGCCTCCTCAGTATGTAGCGCGCATTGGCAAACCGCTCGCACACGTAGTCACACGTCTCCTGCACTGTCACCATTCTGGTCAATGAATTACAGTGATGTGCCAGAGTGCGATTCGGCTGCGATGATTCACAGTCTTGTATGGGGTGTTCCAAGCGGGTGCAGTCCATTATAGTCCTCCACTTCTCCATAATTTCACTTTCATTGTCTGCGCTGTGCAGTGCTCCTGAGCGGCGTCCTCTTAGAGGATAATGTGTCTGTGTTGGTACATTGTGCTTTGTTATTTACAGCTGCATCTTGAGAAATGTGTTTGTTTGCAGGTTTAGCATGCAGTGGTCTGAATTACGGAGTGACGCTTCAGCTCAGACAGCATAATTTTTGACAGCGTTTCAGGGCAAACTGCTTGGACAGCAGAGTAGGACCGAGTGGGAACCACTGCGCCGTTTGTCCTTCAAGCTCACCCATGAAGATCATTATGAGGGTAAATTAGTAACGGCTGTGGCGTTTTGTGGACCCGTGCGAAGGTTGTGGCCGAGGCTGTTTTTACGTGAATGGTTCAGAGCACTGGTTTCTTGGGTTCTGTCTATTCTGCCTGGAAATCGGTGACACTTTTCAGTGGCCAAGCCTATGTCTGCTCGTCTAGAAGCTTTACAGTACAGTGAACAAATCTATTCCTACTCCACACCTTGTATTAGCCCCTCCAATACCCTCATTATACCGTCACTAATTACAAATTCTCAAGTCAGTGCCAAGCATTAAAATAAGACAGTGCAGCGAGCATATGGCATAATATCCTATTAATGAACACTCTAAATTCAAACTCAGGTCAGCTGCTCGTTTCGTGTACGTGTCACCGATCCAAAGGGGGGAGAAAAAAGTGACCTTCTTTTAAAATGCACAGACTGATTTGAAGAGATGGGAGCCTGAGGCAAGCTCATTGTTTTACTTGTTTAATTTTTTCCAGCAATTATTGATATAATATTGTGAGGGTTGAGTGGGGGATGTTTTTTTTTTTTT
>JAILXH010256443.1:4299-17243 GCA_023558415.1 Piaractus mesopotamicus
GTCAAATTGCATGTTTTGTTTATTTTGTAAGTAAAAACAAGCAGCTCACATTGTCAAAATGTCTCTGCAAAGGATATGTATACACTGTTAGACAATTAAGACATCTCTTCATGTACACAAAATTGGAAATTTATAAAATATGTAAATATCCAATTTCACACAGCAAAAATGGATAGAGTCCTCTCAGAAAGTCTGAACTACAATTGATTGGGAATTTAATTTCTTGTACTATTAGAATACAGAGTTTTTCTGATTCTTGGACTTCTATAAAGCATTTGACAGTTGATAATATAATTGCAAAGGATTTAGGGCATCTTTTCAAAATTTCAAAAGGCATATTACCAGAACATCTAAGTCTCTTTACTTAGGGGCACAATGACTCACAGGTTTGCTCTAGTGGCCCATATTTTTTAATGACAGTGAATATGTAACAAAATTACACACATTAAAATGCATTCAGTGTACGGCTTTTACATTTGTATTAGCAGATGGCACTTATTTTTCTAAAAAAGTGAACAAAATACACAACACTGAGATATAAATACAAACAAAACAGAGTGAAAAGCCTGGCATTATCCATGTTTCCTATTCTCTCTGGGTGTGCATGAGGTGACATCACATAATCTGCAAAAATGCAATTAGACATGAGTTTTTTTCACTACACCATTAGTAAGATGGTTATTCAAGGGTTCTTTAGTAAAGAAAATGGTTCTATATAGAACTATGAACACTCAAAGAACCCTTTGCATGATTTAAGGGTTCCTTACATTGTTAAAGCATTCTTCAGATTGATGAAGAATGTGTTTTATATGTTCTACATAGTTAGTTTTATATTGTACCAAAAATGGTTCTTCTATTGTGACAGGCTTGACATCATCCACAACCACAGAACCATTCTCCATCAATCTGAAGAGCCCTTTAACAATGCTAAGAACCCTTTAATCATGCAAAGGGCCCTTTCAGTGTTCATGGTTCTATATAGAACCATTTTACTTGGGGTGACGCCCCACTACTTTTTGAGTTCAGGACATGCATATAAAAACCTCTGCTTTCCCTAAACTGCATGAAGCACTCACCAGCACGAACAGGCAGAGTAAAACTCAGCGGGAGAGCCAATCAGTATCTTCATTTGAGCTGGGAGGTGCTTTTAGACCTACTGGGGTTAGTGCGGACTGTCAAACTTTTTCCTTAGTTTGGTTTTGACATGTGACCATATGCAGGTCCGCACCAAACAACTGAACCGCGCTAATTCACGAGGCAATTCAACACCAGAGTACTTTTTTTTCCAGGGCACATTTTTGCTGTATTGTCTGCACAATCTGCTGCTTTAACATTTTACTCTTTACAAACACTCATATCGCTCCTGCACTGCGAGCTGCTGTAAATAACAGGAAACAGGCAATAAAATAATGATATGTGTTTGATTTTGGATCAGTCAAACACTGACTGTTCATAATCAGGTCAGAGGTGGGTAGCCTAAATCATAACTCAAGTAAAAGTATTGATACTTGCATAAAATCATTACACAAGTAAAATACCTTACTCAAAACAGTAGAAATACAAAATTAGTACTGGGCACTGCAGTGGAATGTCTTAATTAACTACATCCAGCATTTATCAGCATTGGAACTGAAGATTGTGTGGTGCTGTTCTTATCTTTTTGGGATTCTTTTGCCTAAAATACAAAGCTCCAAAGTCAGAGATGTAATCAATCACACAACAGTACAAATACTGCCACCATCAAAACATTTTGAAATTAAACACAAAAAAGGAATTAGTAACTAATATGAATGGCTAAAATGTAACTCAGTAAAAAGATCCTTTACTCACTAAAATACTTTAGTGGAAGTAAAAGTATTATGATTTGAAAACACTGAGGAGAGTAAAAATCCATCAATATTTTATTTAAGTACACATACTTGAGTAAATGTAACTAGTTACTACCCACCTCTGAATTGGTTTATAAAGACATGTCATTAGCAAGACATCAAAAGCAATTTTAGTTAGTGGCCTAATTGCATTTAGTCACTCAGCCAGCTGTTTCTTTTTTTGTTTTTTTTTTGTGCTTTTTTCTGAAATTATATGTTTCAGATACGCTTTGCCCCACCACTTTTCAGGTCTGGTGCCACTCCTGCAAAGAACCCTGGAATTACTATCATTTTGAAGAGTGTAGGCCAAAATCATGTTCACTAGGCCAAGTATGGTTGCACAGACAATTCTTTTGTCTTTATTTACAGAGTACCTCACAATACATAGTAACTGAAAATAGAGGTTTCACACTTATGAAGTAACATAGACATCTATAACTGAGTTCTACCACTCTGTCACTCACATTCAAACTATATACAGGGGGTCCTCCTGGGTCCAGGACCTCCTAATTAACCTCTTGGAACCCCTGAATGTCTCAAAACCACAATTCTGGGGGGTCCCTGAAAATTACCTTAAAATGACGTTATGCCAACCGGGAAAATACAAATTCAGGGAAAGTTCATTGTTTTGCTGCTTCACCCACAATCAGCGAGCTTCTGTCTTTGGTATTCTTAAACTAGAACGGCTGCACTGTTCTGCCTCAGGGTGTCACTGTAACAAATCAGTTCACCATGTTGGTCCTTCATAGCCTAGCAACTGTAACTATGGCCGAAAATAGCATCAGAGCCACGACTGTGAGTGAGTAAAGCTAGGTTTATACTTGATGCATTGTAAGTGGCAGGAGGGTGTGCACGGCAAAAATGACGCAATCGTGGTGCCTCCGACCCCGTGTGATGTCACACCGCCCATAGGTATACATACCTAAATGCCGCATTGCCTGTTGTTGCCTATCTGAGGTGATACGTCTGTGCGTCCGCCATGGTGGAGCGGTCAAGATCCGCTTGTGAACAAATTCACTTGTATTGAGAGATGATGAGCCTCAGGATTAAATCACCAAATCTGTTTTGTTATAATCCTCAGACATAGATTAATCTAAGTTGCACGGACTGCTTTCGGTAGCTTTTATTTTTTTAATAACCGATCATGCTACTTAGCCGTCCGGACCAGCAGAAAAGTATTCAGTCTGCACCTGACGTTAAAAACCGAGTTTAGCGCAAGCTCTGGTACAAAACACAATCTCACAATCAGCAAATCCATGTGAGAAATGTATGAATCACTTCTCATCTTAATACACATAAAAATAAAATAAAGCCCCAAAGACAGTCAGAAGGATGAAGCTAAAATTGGCTTCCTATTCGCCAGCTTCTTTCTGGTGCCTGAAGCTGCACCATTTAAGGTGGAAGAGGAAAACTCAAACAAGAAGCTGGTTGATGCACCATTTAAGGTGGAACGGGAAAATGCAAACAAGAAGCTGGCTGATGCACCATTTAAGGTGAAACGGGAAGATTCGAACAAGATGCACCATTTAAGGTGGAACAAGAAAATTGGAACAAGATGCTGGCTGATGCACCATTTAAAGTGAAACGGGAAAATTCGAACAAGATGCTGGCTGATGCATCATTAAAGGTGGAAATTCGAACAAGAAGCTGGCAATTAAGAAGCTAACTTCAGCTTTGTGTTAGGTGCTAATGTTAATCTATTATGAATATCTACACGGATTAAGGAATGCTATAATTTACCTAGCTCAAACCGTCATTGTAAATAAATAGCTACTACATAAAGTTAAGGTCCCCTGAATAGACTATTAAATGAAATAAGCTTAATATAAAATTTGAGGAAAAACAATCACATGAACAGGTTCTTTGTGCCTCATCAACCACACGGCCATATCTACACATAAACATCACACAAATAATACGCATCACACAAACATGAGCGTGGATTGCTGCGTTCCCTCCGTTATATAATCCTATCCCGCTTTCTGAGTGCAATATTCCTGAAATAATATAATTTTTGACAGTATTTTACTTAAACTGTCACTGTACTGAATGCAGTCCAGCAGCGATGTTGACCGCCCTAAAATGGCGGCACCGTTGACGTACCTGACCGGACCCAACGCGGCATCTAGGTATGTATATGTCTATGACGGCGCCCGGTAGGGCACCTCCAAATTCGCACGCCGGACGAAGTTCGATCGTAGCCTGGTTTGAACGTAAACTGCCACAGTTTTAAAGTTTACGAGCTACTAATTTAACCTGTTGCACCAAGTAACATAGTTTCAACGTAGCTTTAAGTTATAACTTAAAATGTACTGTTCAAGTACAAGTCAACTGCATGCAGAACAACAACTGCACCAGTGCTCAGGTTGTGTGTGACGCCCGACCTTTTTAAAATATAACTAACATAGCTAACATTACCGCTTGTCATTCATCAGATTTAAATAACAATTACGTCAGTCGTAGCTTCGTTAATGGTACCAACCGTTCATTGATAAAGTGCTGTTAAAATATTGTGCATGAAAACCCGGTTTGAACATCAAATAAATTCTAAGCAGCAGAACAGAATCACACATAGAGATGGACGCTTTGAGGACACCAATTTTTTGTAAAATGAAGTCTCTTTTTGAATTATAGGTAATACGACCAGCAAGTGAAGTAAATCTAGCATGGAAAGAGAGAAGCGAGAGTGATTTACTACGTGTCAAGATCATGCGTATAAAGCTTCCTGTTTATGTTGGGTATGGCTGCAGACGTCATTCTGTGCGACAGTGTTTTGTTCTGATCTACGGTATGTCGCTAGTTTTAAACGTACTACTCTCAACGTAAGGTTTAGGATGGACTTTACATCCCCACTTATGATCGAACTTACGTTCAGCTGGTACAGCTGGTGCAACTGGCTGCAGGTTCAAATTAGTTTTTACTCTGCTCATATAAATTGAAAGACATAAAACGTCCAGCATCACTCATCACACTTGGCATCAGTTTACTACCTTTTTCACAAACTGGCTGTTCGAGCTGATAGATACAAGCTGAAAAAGGCTAGGACAGTAATGTCAGCTGAGGTAACTTGTTTATCTAAAACACTGCCTGCTCTTCTCTAAATTCCTAAATTCCAAGCCATATGTACTGTGGCTTTTAGTGGTCTCAGTATGGCTTTAATACATAGTAATGGCAAAATGCTGCCTTGAGTGGTGTGACGCGCTGAGAAAATGAACAATTTTTGGATGCGGCACATGTGTGGTGGCGTTTAGCCTCCTGAGACACAGAAAAATTTTAAGTTTGAGAATTTCAGGTATTTTAATATAAAATAAGTCTATCAGCTGAATAAAAACTTGTCACAAAACTTGTCTTTTTTTATTTTTATGTAATGTCCGTTATAGTGGGCGACAGGACGTTGCATAGTGATTATGTTGGTCATATTTCTTGTTTCCTATACTGCATCAGCCCAAAACCCTGCTACAACATCAGCAACAATTTAAAAAACCTTATCATCCATGTACTGCTCAAGTAATTCCATACAGCTTTGGGTGTTGTTATACACTTATTCTAGTTGTCCATTTAGCAGTAAGAGTAAGACTTAAAATACTGGCAGTACAAAAAATATTGGTGTGTGGGTTATTATTGAAAATGTGATGCAATGATTTAGTTTTGACACTGGGTGGCGAGGGCGAGCACAGGTGCATATATGGTGGTACCATAGAAGCATAGGGCAGCACCAGGGGTAGCACACAGGTTTTTACCAGCGGTTACGAAGAAATGCAATGGAAACTTTGTTGCTTGCTCAAGCTGTGGAATAAACCTTGTAAACAATAATAAGCCTCTGGACATTTTTTCAGTTGCTGCGTAAACCTATGGTCTACGGTGCTCCAAGTAGTTTTGGTATGCAAGTTTGCCGCCATTAACACAAAAAGAAAAAAATAGATGCAGTAATATCACAGTAATGTATTTAACGGCTAAGCTTACATGTTGTTGCTTCTAACCCTAACTGGATCAAGAAGGTTGTGATCATCCTTTAATTTTCTCTGCCTCAGTCAATTTTTCTCTCACCTGTGTTACCATGAATTTCATGTAAAACCAGATTTAGTAAGTTCCAGTGTCCACCACAGAGGACATCAAAAAAGTATACTGTTAGGTGGTTAAACTTTCATACATATCAATTAAAAATTGCTCTGAAAATAAGCTAAAATGTTTTTCTACCTGAAACACATCAATTGTAGGCTTTAGAGACATTAGAAATGCATATTTTTCAACTATTCTCCTGCACCCATAAAATGTGGTTGCCCAACAAATGACATATCAGTGGAAAAGCCAGATTGTCCTCTACATGGCGCAAGCATTGTAGCCTAAATACTTTTTGAAATATCCTTTGGGGATTTATGTCCCCCACAGAGGACAAAAATTATTTACCAGGTCTCATAGAGCAGCCAGCCAAATGCACTGAAGAGTACCTCATTTGGAGCTGAAACGGGTGATGAGCAGGGTGCCATGTCTCAGCGATGATTTTGTCTACCCAGTTCCTAGTTCTGGAGTTGTGCAGATCAAGTAGTGTGAATAGATAAACACCAGTGGTCTTTTCTGCAGACTTGATTATTTTCTGCAGTTTGCGAATGTCGTGTTCTGTGGCAGAGACTGTGATGGAGGTGGTGATGACAGACTCAAAAAACTTAATTTCATATACTCATGAGCAGAAACCAGCCAGTGCTCCTCTCTTGCCCCAAATGCACGTGAAGGAGTTGAGCAAATGAGCAGTGAAGGAGAAAGGGGACTGCTGAACCATTGCAACATCAAAGTTAATGATGACTGTTTAAATAAACCTATCACATGTTGCACATCTTAATATTGCGAGTGGCCCTGGGTCAATAGGGATGGTGCTTAAATTGAATTTGTTCAACCAGTTGCAAACTTGATGTTATGACATTACCCCATGTGACCATCTTTCTTTTTTTGATTTCTATAGAAATCCTCTGAATTATGAGGTCTTAATCTTGCTAAGATTCTGCGCATCAATTTGATGTCATGAAGCTACACGAAAGTAAGGCAGGCTATGGTGGCGTTCTGACATGTGCTAATGTGCTACTGTAGCACATATTTATAGATATGCCTGTAAATTAAATCCCTAGATAGGATATTTTGAGTATAAAACTCCTTATCAAAAATACTATCAGCCTCTATAATACAAGTTTGAATTTAGCTTCTTGTTTGAGTTTTCCTGTTTCAATTTAAATGGTGCAGCAGCTATAACAGACATTAGCAAACGGGACAAAACAATACTGATCTGTTGGTTCTGTAAAAATAAGTTAATGTTACTCAGCTGTCAAGCAGAAACAGAACAATCTGCTTTTATAATGCTTTTAAACTCTCCAAGAAGCTGAAGTCAGCTTCTTTTTTGCCAGCTGCGTGTTCAGACTTTCTTATTCCATTTTAAAGAGTAACTACACCCTAAGACCTTTTTTTCATTAATAGCTGAAATACATTGCCCTGTAATAATAATATACACCACCCTTGCTTGAAATGTGAACAAATCTTTCCAAACTGTAAAAATAACATTTCTATTGTTAAAGCGCCTCTGCAGAGCCCCTCTGGTTCAACTCTGCTATAGGCGCGGGTGACGTGTGTTCACACCAAGGTACGATGACACATTACAGTATGCAAAACAGTCAACCAACGTTACCGCCCCCTGATGACGCCCTACTTGTGCCACACTCATAAATATGAAAGCATAGGAGTCTAGAGTGAGGACAAAACCACACTTACACGCTGAGCTAAATACCCCCAGCACTGCCTCACAAAGTTGCGACATGGCAGATGTCTGTAACAACGGTAAATAACCCAATTAATCTGAGCTTAGTTAATAAAGATCAATAAAGATGTTATGATTAGCACATTTATTGATAATGTTTAACGTATGAGTAGGTAACCTGAAGGAGTCTCCATGTAGCTGCCGGTGTTGCATCTGATTCACGTTTCCTTTCACAAATCAAACCCTCAGGCGCACACACTCACTGAACAGAAATCAACGGCAAGCAACACTGGAACTATGAAAAGTGAAAAGGTTTGGGAAAGGTTAACGTTAAATTGCCAGTGTTGCTTGCCATTAATTTCTGTTCCGAGTGTGCACACCCGAGGGTTCAATTTATGAAGCAGAACATGAATTTAAGGGGGAACTCTTTGGCAGTTTGAGTCAATAAACCTGAGTACTAATGTAATGCCCTTTTACACTGATTAAATGTAGCTTGGAACAATGTCTTCCAACGTTTTTTCATATACTAAGTAACTAAGTTATGGAGCCAGATCTTTTAGCTTGCTTGCAGTTACTTAGCTTAGAAAAGCATGCCTAATATCTGCTTGGGGACATCATATAGGATAGCTGTTTAAACCCAGAAGCAGTACATTTTATTTTAACAGTAGAAGCAAAGTTCTGGAACAGACCTTGTAGCTTTCTCACCACAGTAAGCTAATTTATCATATTATGCAGTATATACCTTAGAAAAGTATATACTGTATCTATACTTTTTCTAAAATTTGCACAATGTCCTATTTTTCATTTTTACTCTTATTTATCATTTAAATGCTACACTGAGAAAAAAAAGTTATGAACTTTTTGTCTGTTGTATCAGTCAGTAACAGGGCTGGTTTAACCCCTAAGGCAAGACAGCAGCATGGCCGGCAGCTTATTTGCTGACATGCACATGCATGTGAAATAATTTGTTTGTGGCATTAAACTGCATATGCAATTGTGATTTTTTTCTTGCAACATCAGTTCATGCTAGCTAGATAATACAGGCTTGGAAAATGAGTCGTGGCGTGACCTGTAGTTGTGGACAGCAATCCAAGACAAAACGGAAAACTTCATGGCTTGTGTGGCATGTGCCTCAGTAAATTATTAGTACTTATGATGCCCCTAACTGTAAAAGAGCCACGAACTGCAAATCGCACTGTTTATCGCTTGTATATATTTGTAGAACTCTCTGTAAAGTATTTTTCAGCCTGCTGGGAGCGTGGGGGTTGATTATTTTTCTTTTCAAGGTATGCATGTGCTCAGCACTGTTTGCATAAATGTTTTGATGAATTTACAGAGTTTTGACTTCAGTCCCATTTACACAGCTGTATTAATGGCAGAGAGGCACTCAATGATGGCTGGCAAATTATTAAGAACTGCATTCATTGAATGAAACTGACATTCCAAAATCCGAACAGCACTATAAAAGATCCTTCACTGTGGTGCTTGCACACAAATATTTACACAAAAAAAAAATCTCAAATGCATGACTGGCATTTTGTTACTCTTCCTTGACTATTCTCACTTAATTTCCCTTTCTACCTCAGGGTGCACATTGGCAGCGAGACTAGCCGTCTTACTTGCAGCAGTATAGCCCCTCCCAGTGGACTAAACCAAAATATAATTCAGGTATTCGTAAGGCAACGCAGTCACATTCCCGTTCACAATACACACATATTCAGCATTTACTTCAAGTACGTATATATATCGATGTCATTCATGGCCAATGTTCAATATCAGCAATTAGTTCATTAACAGTTTTGTTTTTCTTTCTCCCAGGTCGACCTGTGCACCCCCTGTCCCTGTGTCCCTCCCAGGCCCGCAGACCTACAAGAGGACTGAATGACCCGTGCCGTCACTCTCTCCAGGAAACAGGTAAGTAACTGTCTCTTTACATTAAATTAAAATACAAGGCTCAGTCATACTTTTGTCTCTTATAGTCTTTGTTCATGGCTGTTGGTGACCTGCTAGCATCATCATAAGCATCAAAAATGAACTTCTTGTTATATATTCATATATTTATATTTAAAAAACCCAGTGAAGAAAATGTGATGCAGTGCATCTCCCTACTCCCCTACAACGTGCCCTATAGGGCAGGCATTCTCAAAGTGGGTGCCATGACGACAGTGCCAAACAGTTTGATAAGATTATGAATTTACTTCTCAAACCCTGCTTGAACCTGGCGGTGGCTAAGAAGAAGTTTGTGCTTTTAATGTGTGCATGGACCTCCAAGCAGTTAATACTGACAAATACCTGCTAGTAGTATGAATCATACACGTTCTGTCAATCGAGTGATTTATGACCCCCCACCCTGAGTGATTCATGACCCATGATTTATGACCCCTATGATTGACAGGCCAATATGATTGACAAGATGTCTGTGCCCCCCCCCCAAAAGATTTGACAGGATTGTTGAGGTGTCAGTGTCCTGTCTTTGGTGGGGTTACTTCACCCACCCCCTCCCGTGTACAATCAAAGGTGTGACAGTGTGTCTCTAGCCATGTGTTAAAGACGTCTGGTAGCTTTCACAAAATTATTTGATGTGAGTTAGGTTTCTGTTCCATTAGACTACCCGTCTAGAAACATTGGTAGTGGGTGATCTCAAAAATGTTTAATGTAAGGCATTTTAAAGGTTTAATTTCAGATTGTGGATTTAAATTTTAAGGGGGGTCAGATCTGCGTTAACAGATCTGATATTAAAAATCCACAGAAGATTAGGGTTAAAATATTCACCAAAATTGATTGCAGCTGGACCATCCTCAAAATAGTTTTGTACGGTATGTGTTTTATACTTTTTGTGTACATATTAGATAAATCATCTCATCAGTAAAACCTAAATGTGGTAATCACGCCTATCAGCACGGACCAATCAAAAACAAAGGATTGCAATATGCTATGGCATGGGTGTGTCTTGAGGAAATGGCGTATATAGCCAACCGAAAGTAACACATTTTCACCAGCAACCTTTCAATCAGAAGCAACATGGCCTATGTTCTTGGTAAGTGTGTGTTCTACAGACTTTACCCATTTTCTTGTAAGTAAATTTTGCACGTATTTTAAACAGTGTTTCAACTTTTTGTTTAAAGGATTTCCTGGTCTAGGTGCATCTGAGCTTGAAACAATCTTTGCTATTAGAAGCATTGAGGGATTGTCTCGAAGTTTTTGTCATCGTTTTTTATTTGTTTTTTTCATTATTTGTAGTTGTTTATGTTCATCTAAATAATGCATACATTTCTGTTGTTACAGAATCTGCAAATACGTCGGATTATGAGAATCGTCTTGGTAAGTCAGAGGTTGTGTTATAGTTTTGTCTGTGTTAGTTGTTGAGGGATTAATACTAATTCATATATTTTCTGTAGTAGGTTTAACCCGTTTGGTTGAAACAACAGGGCTCTTAACAGCACCTGGATGTGATGCTGTACCCAGTACTTCTGCGGGGTGCACGCGGCGTAGTAGACAAAATCACGTCTAGATCGCCAGCGTTTAGGTCCAGTTCGACAAGTAGCCCTGAAGCATCACGGGACCGTGTGACAGATGATAATCCAGCTTCACACAGGAAATGTCCAAGGAAATGTCCGAGTGCAAATGACAAGATGGTTTCACATGGAAAGCGCCTTAGGTTTGATGATGACCACAAATCTGTAGGTAAGAAAAATAAGTGGTGTCTATTCACAGTATTAAGCCAACATTAGCAGTTGTGTGTAATGTTTTCTTTTGTAGATTTGCACGCCAGTGACCGACCGGTGTATGGTGAAGGTGTACAGAGGGCTGTTGATCCTGATCTGGACATCGCTGGATGGTCTGATGAGTTGTTGGACACTTGGAACGAGAACAGCTTTTCAGAAAAGGTGGACGAAACAGTGGTTAGCGGACCAAATAACACTGGACTAAGCACAATATTGGAAGTACTGAGAGGCATTGATGGGGAGGGCTTAAGGCCAAATCAGGAACAGTTCTTACCTTTCTAATGAAATCTTAGATCTTAGAAATTTGGTGGTACAATGGTCTCAGGAGAACACAAAATACATTATAGAACAACGTAGACAAGCTGCTATTAATTGTAAATTAAATAATACTGTTCATAAACAAACTGAACAGATATTAGAGGAAAACCATACACAGGCTGAACAGATTAAGAAATTAGTAGAGCTAAACCGTTCACAGTCGGAATAAATATCACAGCATGCACAGAAGACACAAGCTATGCATGAGGAACATGCTTCTCATTTAAAAGCGTTAACAGATCTGATATTAAAAATCCACAGAAGATTAGGGTTAAAATATTCACCAAAATTGATTGCAGCTGGACCATCCTCAAAATTGGTTTGGACGGTATGTGTTTTATACTTTTTGTGTACATATTAGATAAATCATCTCATCAGTAAAACCTAAATTAGTGTTTTAAATCAAACAAACAAATAAACAAACAAAATGGGGTCTAAAAGGTGTCGGGGGTCAGACAACAATCCGCATGTTAGCAACACTAATAATGCATGGGGTCAGATGTCCGTAAGCGAGCGATTGCAATGTTTATATGACGAGCATGAGTTGGCTGCTAATACTACAAGTAATGATCTGCAAGACACAGTCACACAACACAACACAACGAAACCGTTAATGGTTATATCACACCAGGCAGTTCACAAACCACGCTGGATACATGGTTATCAAATACGAACACAATACAGCGCCTACCGGCAAACGTCATAGATGTGATGATAATTATGAGCTAGATTTTATGTGTAATAACGCTATAAACAATGCTTGGGAACAGATGTCTATTAGTGAATGACTGTCATACTTAAATGACGAGCATGATTCCTCTCCAAGTTTCTTAGAAAGCCCCTCCACAAAATAACACGGAACAGACAGGCACTGGCTTGCGGGCACATAGATTCCCAACACTTGACCCAACAGCACCCAACTTTGGTTTATCTGGCGGTGACATAGCAGAGTTGATCAGAAATGGCGGTGTCGTAGATTGTTATACTGTGGTGCAGAGAAGTAGATTTAACAGTATTGTGCTACACAGGCCGTTGAATTTACGTGAAGCCCCTTCCACAGACATGGCCTCATACACAACCTATGTACACAATAAGCTATCAGACATTGTATCATTCTCCAGGGTTTTGGCTGGTGATGGTGGCGTTATGGACCTTACCCTAAGAGGTGATAGTTTAACATCAGATGTAAATGTTGCCTTGTCGTCAAGAGATGGTTGCAGTGTTGACAGATTTTCAGACGCTATTGAAAGGGTTATGCAGAGCAACAAGAACATTAAGACTGACAATAGTTTG
>JAILXH010256443.1:17253-31765 GCA_023558415.1 Piaractus mesopotamicus
CGGTGGTGGTGTCCGATGTTAAGTGCGCGACCTTGCACACAATCAGGTAATCGCAAAGAACAGACTGAATCTTTTCTGCCCAACAAACATCTCAAATAACCTCTTTTTGCAATCTGCCTTGCTCATTTTCTGAACCCGGATGTTCCACATAACACATTAGAACCTATAGCCGAACAGATACAGACAAATGCAGGCTACACACGCGACCATAGAGTGGGATTTAATGACATTGTCCGTTTTGAACACAAGTTTGGTGCTAAAATAGTTGTATTCCACAAGAGTAGTTTGGGTAGTTTAGAGAAATACCAAACCAAGGATAAACCACATGCTAAGACTGTGTTTCTGTATCTCTATGATGGCCATTATTACCTGATAAAAAATTTGAAAGCATTCATGGGTGTTCCACATGTTTGTGAATTTTGTTATAGTGCCAGAGACCATGGTTGCAAATACAGCTGCGATGTGTGTCAAGATATTTTATGCCATAAGAAACCCAGACGTGTCAAATATTGTGACGACTGTTCATGCTACTGCAAATCCGACTACTGTTATAATCAGCATAAGAAACAGAAAGAACAGCCGACTACAGGAGTGATGGCATCCTCATGCGATCTAACAAAGTATTGTAAAAAATTTGGGCGGCGTTATCATGTTAGTGTAACAAAGCCCAAACCCCACAGATGTGCTTCTGGACGTTGTGTTCATTGTGGTGAAGAATTAATACCAGACACCACACATGAATGCTACATACAGCCGATCAAATTAAAGGAGCCCAGCAATTCGTACATCTTTTTTTACTTTAAAACCCGATTTGAAAAAGGCAAGCATGAGGCTAATTTTATCTGTGCAATTATATTTGATGGCAGAGAGTACACAGCAGAAGGGCCTGACTGTGTAGAACTACTCATCAAAGAGTATAGATGGCCCATGTATCAGGGTTACACATGGTTGGCACACAACGCAGCTGGTTTTGACAATTTCCTATTGCTGGAATATTTTTCTAAAGTGGGGATTGCTGTCAAGATCACAATGATGGGGAGTAGACTGATCTCTATGTATGACGAAAGTACAAACAGTGCTACATAGACTTGTACTCATTCATCCCAATGCATTTAGACAAAACGGCGTCAGCATTAAATCTGTCATGTTCAGAGAAAGGGTATTTTCCACACAAATTTAATCTGAAACAAAATGAAAACTATGTGGGCCCATACCCAGGCAAGAGTTTTTATAGCTATGACACAATGAATGACAAAGACAGGAAGTTGTTTGATGAGTGGTACAGCACAGTCTCTGGCGGCGTGTTTGACTTCAAAAAGGAGTTGTATGTTTACGGTAGAAACTATGTTGTTTTACTATGAGAAGCATGCACTAAATATCGCGACAAGTTCATTCAGTGTACGAAGCTGGACCCGTTTAATTACACAACTTTAGCCTCGTGTTGCATGGCGGTGTACAAAACACATTTTCTTCCTAGAGATACACTAGCACTGACACATATCAACGCGTACCCAACGTTTGGTGCGTATTATGTGAATGGGTATTATGAAAAGGGCAGTGTATGAAAAGCCTTAGAATTTAATGGCTGCATGCATCATGGTCATGAATGTCGTTACAACCCAAACCAGGCCCATCCTATGTCAAAGGTGTTGTACGGCGAATTGCGAAAACAGTTTGATGCCAAGGTAGAGACACTTGTTCGTGCATATGGTCTGGAGGTTGAAATAATGTGGGAATGCCAGTGGGCTGATGCTAAGAGAAATGGTTTGGAGATTTGTAGCATTTATGTCTACGTACACAGCGCCTGAAAGGTTAAAACCAAGAGACGTGCTCTTTGGGGGTAGAGCTAATGCTTACAAACTGTACTACAAAGCAAAAGACTGTGAGGAAAATCAGATATTTGAACTTCACCAGTTTATACCCATTCTGTCAGGCTAGGAAGAAATACCCCGTAGGGCACCCTCAAATAATTTTCAAAAATTTCAGACCCATTGAGGAATACTATGGACTTGTCAAGGCTACCATGCATCCACCTAGAAAACTTCTACAGCCAGTTTTACCATATCGTTGTAATGGTAAATTAATGTTCCCACTCTGCCGTACATGTGCAGAGCTGGAAAATCAACAATCAGAGTGCATGCACAATGATGACGACAGGTCCATCACAGGGTCAGTATTGAATTACTGAAAGCTGTTGAGAAAGGGTATGTGATTGCTAAAATCCATGAGGTGTGGCATTTCCCAGACAGTTCAGAGCCATTGTTCTGTGAGTATGTCAAGACATTTTTGCAGTACAGGAAGCAAGCGGTTATCCAGCGCATGCTGTCACAGAAGAAGAGAAGGCAGTATACATCAGGGATTATTTTGAAAAGGAAAAGATTCAGCTGAATCCTGACAAGATATGTCTTAACCCAGCACGCAGGTCTATTAACAAATTGTTGTTAAACAGTTTGTGGGGTCGTTTTCCAATGAGGGAAAACTTACCAGCGTCTGAGTTGTTGACAGACCCTGAACAGTTTTCACAACACATCTTTGGCGACGGATATGATGTTAAACACTTTTCATTTGTGTCGGACACTATGGCGCTGATTCAGTGATGTTATTCTGATGGTGACTATTGTCCAACTCATGAAATTAATGTGTTTCTCGGTGCTTTTACAACAGCTCACGCGCGTTTAGAACTGTACAATCTGATGGATAGATTAGGCGACAGACTGACGACACTGACAGTGTTATTTTTGTTTCCCGTGAAGGTGACTGGGATCCTCTTCTCGGCCCCTACTTTGGTGATTTGACAGATGAGATTGGTGGTGGTGATTACATTGCAGAGCTCTGCTCAGGTGGGCCTAAAACATACGGCTATCGTACAGCAACTGGTAAAACGTGCATGAAAGCAAAAGGTATCACCCTGAATTCTGACTTCAGACTTGACACGCTGATTGATCTTGTAGATCATTACATGGTAAATCGCAATAGTAGTCGACACATACTGGCTCGTGCAGACGGGATCGTGAGAAATAAAAAGAACCTCAAACTGAAAAACAAGTCAATGGTGAAACGCTTTAAAGTTGTATACAACAAGCGGGTCTTGTTGTCTGACTTTTCAACACTTCCTTATGGGTACTAAAGATGTCCATGACTATCGCGGGGTGCTAGAGGTTGACAGGTTAGATTACAACATCCCTTTTCATGTGTAATTGGCCCATCAAATTCTGGAAAAACATTTTTTGTAAAACAGTTGATTGAACTTATTGATGAGTTGATTTCAAAGAAAATTGAAAACATAGTGTACATTTATGATTGCTGGCAGCTGCTTTATGATGAAATGCTAAAAATAAGAAACATTTTGTTCAAGGGATACCAACAACACTAAATGATGACACACTTCTACCGCTTAACAGAAATAATTTGTTGATTATTGATGATGTTATGAAAGATGCTAGTAATAATGCTGAGGAAGAAGAGGTTTTTACACAGTACATACACCATCAAAACCTGAAAATCTAGTAGGACAATTAGTTTGAACACAAATTACCTCATATTATTTAAAAATTCTAGAGACAACAATCAGGTCGGTGTGTTAGGTAGACAGATGTACCCCGGTAAGTTTTTCATGGAGTGTTTTCAAAATGCTGTAAGAGATCCATTTGGCTACCTCATGATTGATTATAAAGCAAAGACTCCTGAAGAATTTCGTCTCAGAACGGATCTGCTTTCAAACAGACCTGTTGTTTACATTCAGAAAAAACACAGATAGGTCAATATGTCAGACAGACTATATAGAAAGCTGTCACTTCTTAAACTTCTATTTAAAGCTAAGCCTGCGCAGAGACGTGTTATTTTACAAATGGCTTCTAATGATCTTATCTTAACTCTGTGTGAAATAGTTTTCAGTGTGCTTAAAGGGACTTTTCCTCTCACACCGACGCAATATCGCATGTTAAAGAAGAAGAAGTCTGAAATAAAAATTTTTGCAGATAAAAAGGTTGGTGCATCATGAAAGAAGAAAGCTATTAATCAGAAAGGAGGGGGTTTTCTTCTTCCATTGTTGAGTGTTGCGCTACCATTTATAACAAGTTTGATAACTGCCAAATAAATATAAAGATATGGAGATGCTGAAAAAATGTTTTTGGTACCACAACACTAGTTAAATAAGTTAATAAGTTAAAGAGTGATAATCCGCAGGAGTCTATCAGACAAGTTGTAGAAAATGACTTGGACGTGTCTATACGAAATATTTTGAGCAGGAATGATCTTGATGCCCATGAGAAGGCCAAGCTGTACGCCGTTGCTTTGCAAAGATATTTAACCTTTGCTAAACAGGGTGATATGGAGACCAACACTTTAACACTGTCATTACCACTGACAGATAATGTTAATAATAAGGAAACATATGTTCAGACGACAAAAATGATGTAATCAATGATGTTCTCAGAAATGTACCTTCTCGAAGCAAGAACAGTGTTTGTTGAGTAAGTCAAAAGACGTGTCTTCTTGGAATGAATCAGGAGAATTTGTTTTTAATGGACAACCAATCGCCAGGTCACATATTCTGGACTTGGTGAAAAGTATCACAGGGTATCCGCACAGGGTTAGCGACAATCGTAGACCTCTGGGGTGGCCTGAGTTTCTAGAGGCCTTTGCTGTTTTAAATGTACCACTTTCTACCATACCAAACAAGCATGTCAGACAAAAAATTATTTTGTTAAAAAGTAAAAAGTCTGATGATTATGCTACTCCTGTTAAAGACGTTTCACAAACACCCGCTAGCAGTGCTGAAACCCCCATGTCTATCTTACCCACTATAGACAGAAGTAAATGGTTAGACTTCCAATGTTGGCTTGGTTTATTTTGTCATATATATTTATGTGCATACATGTATATTGTTCTTTTTATCATGGCTATGTAAATATTTGTTTCACATTGTTTGGAAACTGTCATCTAATGTTTACTGGTGTTACACATTTGTAAATAAATGACTTAGTTTAAATGGTTTGTTTGTTTGTTTGTTTGTTTTTATGTATCAACTATACATTACACAGAGACACAAATTATACATTAAACATTTGCCCTGTTTGAACTTGCTGCACACACTTAAACAACCTGTTCTTACAAATACATGGATACAAATTTTTCACAAAAGTTGAAACCATATTGTCATTTTTTATTAAATCAAAACTATATTTAGACATTACATCTTCATAATTGCACCCATTAGCCATGTGGTGTAAAAAAAAAACACACAGTGTTGTCCACAAGTGGTTGATGTAAAATCTTGTACTTGTCTGGTTGAGTACCGTTGTGTTATGCACGATGTTTTAAGAAAGTCGCTAATCATTTTTGGAAACATGTCATAGTCTGGTCCATTTTCAAAACTGTCAAAAAAAACACCCGACATGATCTTCACTTATGTAGACGGCAAGCCAGTGTTCTCTGGGAAGATCGGATGTATGTGTATTAATAATGACCATTGTTGGTAATTTCCTTAGGACATTTGTTGGTAATTGGTCACATGCTAACACACCACGAAAATGTGTTAACAGCCACTTTGTCCATGATGGCAGTCAGCTCTAAAGTGTTCATTAGTAGAAATCCACTAAAACTTCGGTTAGACACTTCAATAATACTGTCAAAAGCCGCAAACACAATCAAATTTATGGTGTATGGAAGGGGTTGTCTGAAACATGCCTCCAGTCTTATATTACCAGATTTTACCAAAGACACATGCTGACTGCATTGAACTAACTGAAGAAATTCACGTACAGCAGAACCAGAATGGAAATCCAAGTCATAATGTTTGAACGCGTCATTGTCAACCATTGCTATTATCATAGACTTTGGTAACATTCCCGAGAACAATTTTATTTTTTTTTTTGGGTATCGAAATTTTTTTTAGACACATTCTATCAGTTGGGTATTTTTGCTGACAGTAATGCCTGGGCATGGCCTAGCCTTCCAGCTGGTGATACCGATACTTTTTTGACAAATAAAGATGCTAAGAGGATGTTTACTTTGTAAGCTAATGCGTCATTCCGCATTAGGCAGAATTCATCCTTACTACGTGTCATCCAAATTTTTATATCAACACCATTAAGCATCAATTTCTCCTGAAAAAATATGTCACTATGAATTGGACTCAACAGTTCAAACACATTACTAGCATTTGTAAATGTGGCCCTCTTTGCCAAGCCGCTGTTGTTTCTAGTGGGGTTTGTTTCATCCATATGCCCTGCAGTGTCCAGATAAAAGAGTCTGGAGGAGAAAACAGTTTCCAGTGTGTCCCGGCCATAGTTGGCGAGACACTCTATGATACAGCGGTGCGGGTAGGTACTCGAACTCTGTGATATCAACCGCCTAGGTCGACCTGCAAAAATATTGTCCTCCTCCTGGGTAGTTTATCAAACCCACAGCAGCACCGTCATCTATATCGCTTCCATCAGGTTTCATGATTTTAAGACGAAGGTACAAGAGTGTGTTATTCAGATCAGTATAATCTTCACCATTTCTGGCTATGAAAAACTCCAGAGGAGCCGTGTCGGATATCTATATATAAAGGTACTGTAAAAAAGTCCAATTCTGATTTAATACATTCTTCAGACATGCGATGAAGTAGTGCCATGATCAGAAAATTGTATTTACAGTCTTTCTGTAGAATGGTCATGTAGTCTGTTTCCCCTTTCTCTTCCTTTTTGAGACTATGTGTTTTTTCGGCTCATACTTGGTTTTCTTAGCAGGTCGACCACGCCTCTTACCAGGGGGTCGTTTCACAGATTTTCAAGCCATCACCAACATACCTGACCCATCCTGGTTTTTTCCCATTGCGTGTGTCCGTTGCTGACTACATCATGTACAATGTTTTTAGCAGCTGTTTTTAGATGGGGTTTGGCTATACTAAACCCCCTCTTGAATAATGGTATCGCCATTCTGAATAAATTTCTAAAAATCCCACCAAATCCAACTCCATACATTGCAGGGCTGCCTGTATAGCCAGACATGACGCCGCCTACTTGATTTTGGTAATAAGCTACATAGCGTTCAGGATCCATGGTGTGCATGTTGAAAGAATCCATTTAAAACCTGATTTGGTGTTTTACAGATCTAAAATGTAGTTTTGCAACCACTTTGCCGTAGGAAAAATTAACGTGCTGTTCCCTGATATATGTACACATTGTAACAGGGGCACAAAGCTGTCTCCCACTGTTTGGTAATCGATGATGTCAGTGTAAATATAAAATGTGTAGAAACCCAATAGATGTCAGCGACATGTGGCGCGTACTGTTTTTGAAAGCCCTCTTGATTGCCCGTTTTAACCGCAGACTCTAGAATCACTCCTGGTTTTAGACCTAAAATGATGGCTAGATTTCCATCAAATATTAACTCTATACCATGCCTTGTCTTAATATTAACCTTGTGCCTTATTTGGTCATAACCAAGAAAAAATTAATCTCGTCGATCAGCATGGGTATGTTGTAATAATATCTGGTAGTTAGCGTTATTTGGGTTGTTTTTCCCAAATTTTTATCAACTGCTGTAAATGTAGCATCAGCTTCATGAAACGTTTTCCATGTCCGTGGGTACTGAAACTCTACCAACCCCACTTCCCATTCACCTTTCAAATCGATCGGTTTTCCCAGTTTTGTTCTATAATTAGAAATTTGATTATCAGGGTATACGGACCTAGATGGATTGCATGGCAACATAATACAAAAACCGTTGTCACCCATGTTTGTCGTTTGTGGTAATGAATACATTCACAAAGTGATACGTCTTTTAAGGTTTTTGTACATCATTTTCAGGAACCCAGCTGTTGAATTTGGATGGCCAACCCAACCATTTCACTAAAACCAATGTTTTTTTACCCTGCTTTCTTTTATCTAAACTTTTTTCAACCTTGAATGTTTTATCTCTAGGCACATTTATTTTTTGCAATTCTTGTTCATAGAAACTACCTTGTATAATATTACCATCATAGGCTTTCAGTCTATAAACAGGCGGTTGTTGGTGGATGAGTCAATACATGTCAGCATATATTTATAACCATCGTTTTTTCTTAGAATATGTGCCCATATCAACGAGATCAGCTTGGAATTGTGCGTCAATAACATACACTATAACCCTGTTTCTTTTGTGATTGCGCCGTGGGTTTGTGAAGCTTGTAGGCATCCTCACCTGCTAACCATTCTGAAACCTGCTGATCAGACAGCCGCACACCCGTCTCTTCTAAAACAGCCTGTTTCAAACATTTTTTACTGCCTAAAGAACCAGTGTTAGATGGCGTATAATACACATTCTTCATAAGATCTGACATGTTGATAGATGGCATTACTGGAAATAAGGACACCAAATTTTTTTGATTCACAGCTTTTATTCATATTTCATAAAGCATCAATGAAATCTAGAAATTTCACACACACATCTACATTTCTCTCAACCAAATATTCAACAAATGTTTCAATCACTTTACAAACATTAATTGGTTTCTTTGTTGAAAGTTTTATCACACAAACATCTAATATGTATGTACATAGACAAAGTACGTGACTGATTTTTGCTGTGTCATTACTCTTATGCATAAGAGACAGGATCTTACCGATAGTTACATAGGTTGACTCGTTAGAATCTATACGCCATTCATCTGACACTGATTTAACAATATCCATTTGATTCTTGAAATTTTGTAAACGTTTAGCATCAACATCATGCACACTATTAAAGAGTTTAAAATCAACCACACAATCGTCAATACATTTATACAACAAATTGGTCAATTCGTAGTTCACACAGTGTTTCAACACATGGTCTGCCAGACCCTGGAATCCACAAACATTCCCCATTTGTCTTGAACAGCACTGCAGGCGTTTGAACCAGCTTTCCAGCAATCAACAGCATCAGTGACAAACTGTCCAGATATGTGATCAACCATGTGATCTCTTATTTCATGCAACTTTTCCACAATGTATGGCTGGCTCCGTAGTTCACAGACAACTCGTTCAGCACATCCTTGAATTTTTTGAAGAGGCAGCTGTAGAAGCCCCACGATAGCATGTTTCAATCCAGGCGTGAACAATGTCTGTGTTATATCGTCATAGTACTTTTCAAAGAAGAAGATATCCGGCTCAAACAGACACGAATGTCAAAGTTGACTGGGGTGGTCCACTTCACAACCAAGACATGTTTCCTTCGGTTTGTCGTTTATGATATGTTGTAAGATTACAACATATCATAAAGCAGACTTTATAAGTTTTAAGCTTGTAGCACGTATTTGACCATCCACATCATGGGGTGGGTGGATGTAGTTTTGCATTCAGGAGCCTCGACGAGTGTTTAACCACCTTCCATGCCTGTTGACCCCGTCTGATGCCTAGATACAGCCCCATTTGTTGACACTGCTGGAAAAAACGGTGGTTGTTGGAAAGTCATATTTGCATGTGCATAATCTTCGCACAACTGATCCATACTGTAGGTGTCCGATGTGCTGGGTAGTGTTGCTTGATTGCTATTGCATGCTGCATCTCCATCTGTGTTGGCATCGCTGCTGAAATGGTCCAACAAAACACCACTCAAGTGTTCACAAGACCTATATCTAAACATGTTACAGTATCGCTTCTTCCTCGGAGCAAACGTTCGGTTGGCAACAGAACCACAAAAACTAGCATTGGGTATTGCTGTAGAAACTCTTGAGGCATCTGATTTACACTTGTGGTAGACATTTTCAGCATTAGTCATGCAAACCACCAGTGAGAAGAAGAAGAAGAAGAAGAGTGCTTAAAACCATATATACATTGCTCACACCCACTTCTGACACCTCAACTCATCCTGTCACAAATCTTTTAGGGGGTGCTGGTGGTGGGGGTACGGACATCCTGACCTGTCACAAATCTTTTGGGGGGTGGTGGTGGGGACACAGACATCTTGTCAATCATAGTGGCCTGTCAATCGTAGGGGGTCATAAATCATGGGTCATAAATCACTCAGGGTGGGGGGTCATAAATCACTTGTTTCACAGAATGTGTATGATTCATACTACTCCTGCTCCCCACTTTTGAGGAACTCACAGATCAGTTCTATGACTCAACAGTGTTTTCAAAACTTGACAAGGGTAGTTACAGGTTCCATTCCTCCCCAGCAGCAAGGCAAGGAAAGTTTATTCGATTATATTAGGTCAACTGTATTTCATAGTAAAAGTAAAAATAAATTATTCCCATCTATGACACAATAAAGGTTTAAGAATGTTCTAAACCCTGAATCCTGCATATTCTAAACCCTGAATGCTGAATGTTCTAAAATCTAAACCCTCTAGAATGTACACAAAGGGGGCTTAATATAATCTGAGCTGTAACCCTGGCATCCCACTACAGTGTGTGAGGGCGGTAGCAAGCTTTCTTTGAAATTGTAAAGATTGAGTTTTACCAATGACGCATTACTAAATACTAATGTATGTACACTGCAAGTGCTTTTTATAGCTGTATCACATTTTTATCCTAGATGCTTAGGCTAAGGAGCTAACTAACTAAACATGTACCTTACTTAGCTGATTCTATGCCAACCTATGGACTCAATTTGGTGATTTGCACAAAATGCCCATAGGGCTTTAATGTTTAGTGTGAACTGCTTTTTCAATTAATATATGAATGGGGTTAGCATAGGGTTACCCTATGATTACAAAATGCCAAGGAGAGAAAAACTAAACCATGCAAGAAGCACATTTTCTTTGGTTGGGTTGGGTCCAAAGCTGTAGCCGGGAGGGAGGAGATAAGGATAAAGGTATGTTTAAGTTCTCTTATTGCTAGCTATGTACTGGCTTGTCTCACAGAGCCATAGTTCGGATTATCACTGAGAGTCTGTGCATATGTATCAGTAACATGGTCAAGAATGCTAATTTTTGATGGAAAAATTTGACAAATTTGACATTTAAATTGACCAACCATAGACCTTTTGCATGACATTAAGTGGGGTAAATTCCAGTCATTTAAAGGTTTATAGTTCCCTGTGTGTTTTTATCATAGAGTTGTGGTTATACTTTTAATCAGAACTGACTAATAACACTATAACAATAACAATGTTAATCTTAATCAAGGATGAAGACTATTTCATCATTTTTGATGCATCATAGGTTTCTGCACACGGGTGGGGCCTCATGTAGTTCAGTAGGTGCTCTTTTTATTTTTTTGCCCCTGCCCTTCAAACAACCTGAACCTGCCACTGTATAAACATTTATATAAATAAGCAAACATGGTAACAGCATCATCGACAATGACGATGATGATGAAAGATTTCACGCTTGGACATGTAAATCCTGTAATAAATGAACCCATTGTGTCTGTTTATTGTGAAATGTGTCTGAAATTGTGAAATATTGTTGGTGGTGTTTTATATCCAATAAAATGTCAGCTTAGCCCAGTTAGACATTAGCATTCATTAAGCTGTTAGACTAGGTATTTAAGAGGCACTGTAGAAGCTGAAATGGGGGAAAAAGTATAATATTTTTTACAAAATAAAGAAGGAAAAGGAGTACAAAAATTTTACAATTTTCATGAGCTGAAAATTGCTGCTAGGCCCTTAATGAGCTGGTATGGTCTAACCCAAAGGCTTTATGTCAAATTGCCATTTCCAAGTCCATGACAATGATCACTGATCACTGAAATTCATAGAGTCATCAAAACCATTAAATGTCATAAACATAACATATTTCAATGTTTATAATGACATCATTTGCTATTCTATTTTGTGATCAAATTGTCAGTGTCTGACACTGTCTGTTTTAAATAACACTTTACATTAAGGGTACATGACCTGCCAGTAATTAAGGCATTTACTAATTAATAATTAATTAGTAAAGAAAATAATGAGTCATTATGTAACGCTGGGTTTGCAAATCAGACATGTGCGGATAAAAATGAACCCGGAAGATTTATTTAAAAGGAGATAAACAGGGTTAACACCAGACCAGGTCTATAACCAGAAGAGCCAGATACAACACATAGGAGTAGGTGAAAAAACAGGCGAAGGTCGTAACCGTAGAAGAATCATACACAAAACAACAAAGCCAAAAATAAGAGCGAGAATCAGAAACCAGAGAAAACAAAGCGAAGTCGAAACACAGAACAGCAATCAGGAAAATAAACGGCTTGGTATGCACCGACGGAACAATGGCAATACTTCGCAAAGACAAGGTTCAAACAGACAGGTATATATACAGAGCAAAACAGGTGCTGATGATTAGTATTCAGGGGACTATGATCTGCTGGGTGGTTTGTGATTGGCTGGAAGGGTCTCGTGACTGACAGAAGCATTCTGGGAAGTGGAGTCTTTGATGGTACAAGTGTCCGACTGAGAACCAGGAAGCGTGACACATTAATTACAAACAAATGAATAAGTTATATATTAACAACAACAAGATTAAATTACTCAGTATTAACTAATGCATGTTCTAATGAATGAATGAAGATAAAGTTAATAAAGGCTTTCTTCAACATCTTAAATTATTAATTAAGCATGCAAAAAGAATGTTAGTGAACAATGGCCTACTGCTAGAAGCTCTGTTGGTTTTATACTATTCATGCAATTTATATGATTACCGTGTCATACTGCAATGTTATACTGTTACAACTAAAATGTAAAATGTTTTGTTTAATTAGTTTATTTACTGAAAATAGGCATTTTATTTAATTAAAACTGTGAATTATCCTAATGTATACCACAGTTATTCTGAAAAATATATACCACCTTTAGAAAAAATTAAAATGTATTTTCCATTATAGATCTGTTATTCTTTTAAAAAAAATTGTTATATCTAATTTTTTTTAGTAATGGAAACAGCATTGTGGAATGAAACTCTTTAACTGTTTCCGCAGATGGAAATTAAAGCTCTTTTCTTCACCATTAGGTGGCAGTAATAGTGCTTACTTATTTCCAGTAAACCTTTTTTGGCATCAGGAACTTCTGTTTGGTTAAAAAATTAGAAAGGTTTACGTTGATTTTCTGCTATTTGGTTCATTTGTTATTCCTCCTTTGACAGGGACTCTTATTCTGAAGTGCTGTGTGTGCGTGGTGGCAGTGCGTCACTGGGCCTAGTAGTAAATGATCCAGGACAGCAAAAGCGTGTGCTAACTGCACATAGCCGAGCACTAGCTTATATCTGTATTCTCCTCTTTTCTTTTCTTTGCTGTTCTGAGTTTTAGTAAAATGGAGCCATGGACTCCAACTTGTGTGAGTTCTTTGGAAACGCTGCACGCTACAGTATGAATATTATCATGAAGTTAATTGATTTTCAGTCATTTTCAGTGTACTACACTGACATATTCATGTACCCTGGTTCTGGGTATTGTGTAAAAGTTATAAGGTAATAATAAAATATTTATTCATCATACTTATCATACTTATCATTCATCATTGTTCTTGGGAGGGAAAATGAATAACTGTCATTTTGATAAGTAATGATTAACTTGTACTATATTGTTAGTTTTTAATCAGTAATAAAGTGTGACTGGTTCATCACTTTACTTCAGGGACACAAACATTATAAATTCATCATGTAGAATTATTATTTAATCAGTAGTAAAGTGTGACTGGTTAATTAATTTACTTTAGGGGCACAAACATTATAAATTCATCATGAATAGTCAGTAATCATTGCTTTCATTATAATGAATTAAGAATTGACTCTGCATAGTCTTGTATTTTCCTTACTCTGACACACCTCAACCAGAACAACCAGAGCTTATAAATTAGCAGTTGATCAATTCAATCAGGTGTACTAGATGAGGGAAAGCCCAAAAAAGGGCATAGTGTGGGGTCCCAGGACTGGGATTGGGAACCCCTGAATTAAGGATTCTTATGACCCGAGGAGAAAGGCAACGCGTTTTCCATATCAATTATTAACAAATCTCTGAGTTTAGTGGTAGGTGCAGGATAAATCATGCCCTCATGAGGCCCTGCGCATCAACATAGGAGTTAAAACATGTCATACTATTAACATGAAATTAAAACTACGGCAACTGTTACAAATGAGGACTAGTTGCAAAAAAGATAGCTTTTGATTTTATTAAATAAACAGACACTAGGTAGGTAGAAACAGACAAGCTAAGAAATCAAAAATAATAAACTCAAGACCTGACAGATAAAGACAGGCAAATACAAGGGCTGCTTACACAGCAAGACGAAGCAGAAGGACAAGATGATGAGAGGATGGAGCTACAGTTGACTTTGATAGACACAATATTCTAGAACACTGTGCCTCAGTTGGGATCTTGTGACAACAAACATTAACTAACACATGAATACCTGATAAATTGAGATGTTGAAGAAAGCCTACATCTTATTACCTACATCTTCATTCAGTAATACATGCATTAAATAATGCGGAGTAATTTAATCTCATCATCATCGTCATCATCATCATCATTAACCGCTTAGTCCAGCTAGGGTTGCGGTAGCAGTTGGGAGAGCAGAGAATCCCAGACGACCCTGTCTCCCGCAACTTCCTCCAGCTCATTCCCGGGGACCCCAAGCC
>JAILXH010256475.1:21487-46059 GCA_023558415.1 Piaractus mesopotamicus
ATCATGTTTAAAAACTCCAGCAACAGTGCTGAGCAGCGAGACACATACTAACACGCCACCAGTGCTTAGATTGATCCACCACCTGAGTGGTGGCTCTGTGGAGGTCCTGACCATTGAAAAACAAGGTAAAAGGGGCCTGCCATGGTATGCAGGGAAACAGATGGACTACAGTCTGTACTTGTAATACTACAAAGTGCACTTGTATGGTCAGAGGGCCTGATAAAATGGACAAAGTGTGTAGTAGGTGGTAGGTGTACTTAATGAAGTGGCCAGTTGGTTTACACATAGATTATGATAATGTGATTCTTCTATGTAGAGTATCTGGCATGTATTTGGGGTGCTGCTCCTGTATTTCGGCGTTTACCTCCGTAGTTCATTTCCACACATTTCTCAGCCCGTTCTTTGTTGTTTGGCTCGCCAGAATGCCATGCTTTGAAATCAAATTTAGACCCGTCACTCCAAAACCAAATAAAATCCTGGAGAAAGTAAAGACAGCGGAGAATATTATTGGTCTTATATTGGCTGTTGGTGGGGGGAAAGGCCTAGAAAGGTCAAATCAGTCTGAAAAAGACTGGAAATGTTTTTGATTATATTATAGACCAATTACATTACTTATAGTGCTCAGTGTTAACTATAATAATGTGCTTATTTTCAATTACTGTATTAACACACAGTGTTGTCATGTAGTCATCTGGAATGTTATTAGTGTCGAGCATTGTGCCCCTTTTTATTGTATAAACCTGAACAATTGACAATTACATGTGAATTTCAAATACTTTGTCAAGAGCAAAAGTCTGAAGGTGACTTACCTGAGTGGCATCATGAGCGCCTATCCATGTTTGAAAGTATGTGCCATCTTTGCTTCTGCCTAACTTCTTGAGAAAATCTTGTGTTTGAGCATTGTGGATAGCCGCAAGGTTTCCTCCTAAGGAAATGCAATATTCCTGAAAAAATACAAAGAACAGACAAGATTATAAACGTTTTAGTTTAACCAAAACTGTCCATAGTGTTTTTATTATTTTTACAATGAAGTTCTAATTGACTGTGATCTTAACCTCCAAGCTAGATTAATTGAGATTTTACAGATATTAATGAAACAATGAATACCTCTGCCTCAGCCCAGGTTTTTTTTTCAGCAATGTGTTTATAGCAGATTTTCCCTAATCTTGACCAATCGTTCTCACATTTTCTGCCAACTGTAAATAAAAGAAAATACAATAGTGATCATTTATAAAACTCTTGAGCAAATACATAAGTAAATAATATTTCAAAACAAGTAAATCAATGAGTAAATACACAGCAAAAGAGGTATGATTTAAAAACTTGCTTCTGTAAGTCTTAAAAACTCCTGGGGCTCATCATCCAATTCATGAAGCTTTGTATATATGCCAAATAGTTCTGTGACCATTAATTGGTCAAAAAAAAAAAAAATTAAAATGTACCTTCTTCATGAGCTGTCAGAGATTAACTGGCAGTTTGCATGATGATAAAGCACATTTTAAATGATCTTTTTGGTCTGTTGGTTATTTGTTATAGCAGGAAACAGATTAATTGGACTAAAAAAAAAAAAGATTACTCAAATAATTCGAAGATTACTCGATTACTAATATAGTTAATAGTGTCAACTAGTCTTGCATACTAGTCTTTCATTTGAACACAAGAAGCGAATCTTGAACTGGAAAAGTGGAGGAATGCATGTAAATTTATGTGATTTAATCAAAACATACTGAGCAGCCTTGAACGTACTATAAACTCAGAACTTTCTGGTTAGAATACTAGCCATCTTTTGCAGTAATCAAGCTAAGATCTCATAAATTGCATGTATGAATTGTCCTATTCTGTAACATAGTTTGACTGCATTGCAGTATATTAAATAAATTTACCTGCAGATCCTTGTGCAGACACGTCCTGGGTCATCATGAAGATGACAAGAAGTATTAAAATCCGCATTGTGGTCAAAATCTTTAAGAAGGTAAAAACAATGTATGAGTACAGAACATAATTAACAGTGACAAATTGCAAGTGTAATGTATCTAGAAAGAATTTGGCTGATCAACTAAATAGTACGTTTAATACATAGAATAAAAATGTTAATCTATCCAAAAAGTCCAAAAAGCTGTAACGTAATCACAACATTTCATACCAGAGTAGACACAGGTCACAGCGGAGCAAGGCAGATTTGTGGTCTTGTGATGGAGAGGTTTGCGAACGAGAACTTACCACCTACTTATATACCCAAAAGTTCACGCCAAAATATATAGCAGTGCAATGCACCAATACGAACAGTGTTATAAGCTTTCCTCTCCATATTAGGTAAACATTTTTCTTTTGTCTGAATTTGCTGGCTCTACTGATCACAGATGTCATCATGAGTTTCAGATGAGATTCTTTGTTCTTACCTAATGTAACCCTGTAGGGTGGGGTTAGTTTTCTGCTAGATGCCAGGACTGAAACACTGCTATCCACATTGTGTACATTTCAATATGAGGCTGCAAACAAGTTATGAAAAGTTATGAAAAGTCCAAAAAAACAAACCAAGTATATACACAGTAGACTTCATAAGAGAGGGGGGTAAAATGTTCTTTACTTTTACTGTAGGGTTAAATGTGGCCTTATCAATGTTATCAATTGCCCCAAATTCTACCCCAGAGCAATACTTTACAAAAGGAAAACTCAATCACATCTCAATAAGGCACACAGAATACAGTATATGACTGATACAGTGGACAGCTTTTATTAACAACCAGCTCAATCATTCAACAAAATTTGCGCCAAAACTAATTAGTCCATCAACAATTTAAAACCCATAATTTTAACAACTGTTTTGGTGCAAAACACATACAATATAGTAGTATATATCATAAACAAGTCTTACGTGGCCACAGGACAAATGACTATTGCACAAATACTAATAGGCCCTTAGAATGCAACCCAAGCTGTGACTTAAAAAGCCAGACCCTGATGCTGTAGGTGAGGCATCACCCCACTAGTAACCAAAGACAAAATAAGAATAACTTACATTTACATAATAATTTTACATTTACAGCATTTGGCAGACTTACAATTAGATCATTTTACACAGGTAGGCAAAGGGAGTGTTAGGGGTCTTGCCCAAGGATTCTTATTGGCATAGCATAGGGGGCTTGAACCCCAGTCTATAGAGTAGAAAGCAGTGGTGTTACCCACTACACTATACCAACTGCGAGTATAAATACGCTACCAAAAAATAATCAAATAAGTGAATAAACAAAAATACACTTACTCCAAATTGTGACACTCCAGCAGACACTGGTGAGAAAAGAAGCCAACTTGTATAGAAAGGATTCTAATAAGTCTTAAGTGCTAGTATGCACGTTTTCTAGAACACCAACTTAATTAAAAGGACACAACCGGCTGGGGCACCCGCAGTCTTTTCAGTCTGTTTTAGCCAGATATTAACCATAAAGGCTCTAGAATAGTTGCTAGGTGCTTTTACCTCCTCAACAGCATACAAACAAACACCTCTGGTTCCTAGAGCATCCGAGTTCACTCTAAAAATAAAAAATAAAAAAAACGTACTTTAATATTTGAGCTGGAGCTTGGAGAACTCGACAATCCTCACTACTAGCATATGTAAGATATTTTATTTGCCGCATTTCTGTTGGACATTACTCAGTGTGTCTTATAAACATGTTAGAAGTTAGAACTTTTTTGTTTTCATTAGCTCTTTGTTCACTCAGTTTACGCATTTACTGCTTTCTTTTATTTACATTTGTTTGCGTCAATCCAACAACCCCATTTCACATTTTGCTGGATGTAGCATAATATGACTGAAATCTAACGATTGTGGAAAATGTTTGCAGTCAGCTTAAATAATTGTGATTATATCAGATAACTGTGACCATCTTAAATAATTGCAATAAGGCGATTATATATTAATAATGACATGCCTGCCAGTTCTTGACCAAATAAATGATGGTCACATTTCACATAACATGTTTAGAAGGCACACAAATGTTTTTTAATTTGTTAGCTGCACAGCTAATTCTAAGTCTTTTAGCATGTATGCTAGCAGAATGGTAGTTTTTTTGCTTATATTTTCAATCTGATGAAGAACATGTAGCTTTACTTCCATATAACTCTGTGTTAACCATAGGCACAGTGTTTATTCAGCAGTGCAAACAGTGTTAACTACTAAGGAAACATAGCTAGCATCAGCCAATATTATGGAAAGAAAATTTGAAATGGAAAGCAGTGGAAAAACGTGACATGCAACGCACACATGAGATTCTTTTCCAAAGAGATATGGAGAATACTTGCCAAACTGAAAAATTATACCTCTATTACATTGTCTTCAAAACACTTTACGTCTTTACTGAAAAAACATACATGAGGATTTGCAGTTTGAGAACAAAATTCTTGCCAGAATTTAGTACAAGCCACCTTGAAATGTAATAATGTACATTTTGTGTGTGCGTGAGCTATCAAACCACAACAGCAATAAATTCTGCCTGGCTACATTTAGGCAACTAGTACTTGATTTGAAGACTGCAGTGTCTGTCTAGGTGATAGAATAAACAGTATGTAATGTTTCTGTACACATATTTTTCAGTATCTCCCGTCAGAGCAAAATGTGGAGAACTACAGACCACGCAAACATCAACAGTGATGAGGTAGGAAGCAACTCCTCAAAAGTTCTGTTTTCCTGTATCAGTTAGAACTGCAGAGCAACAGGGTGTGACATCCTTAATGTGTTTGCAGCGAAGCACATTCATGCCATTTCATACCAAAGGAGGAACCTGCTTTATTAGGCAATATGCTGATAGTGAGCAGTTGAAAATTTTCATCATGATTTGCCATTTTTTTTGAAACACATCTACGTGTCATCTAGTGTCAAAACTGGGTTCACAATCTGTGTTTATTTTGTGTATTTTGAAGAAAATTTGAATGTAGAAAAGAGTTGACTGTTGTTGCACAGCTTACTAATGCAAGGATTAGGCTACACTTTCAAAAGTGGTAGAGTAAAATGGCACAATGTGTGGTTTCTTGAACTTCATGGCATGTACATTGCAGACTACATGGCTTCCCAATTTTTTCTATTTTTGCATGTTTATTTTTGCCATTTTCTGTTTTTTGCGCATATCTGTCACACTTGAATGTTTCAGATCGTCAAACTACTTTTAATAGAACACAAATATTACACAAAATCCAAGTAAACACAAAAAGCTGTTGTTAAATGATGATTTCATTTATTGAAGGAAAAATACTGTTCATCCCTACCTGTCACTGTGCGAAAAAGTAATTGCCCCTTTAGCTACTAAATCAACCAGTTAACCTAATTCAGTTGACTGTTTGGTTCAGTTTCACTAGCCATACCCAGGCATGAATATTGCAAGACCTGTCAAATCTAAACATCACTTAAATAGAACCTGTCAGGCAATGTGAAGCAGGCTAGAAGGTCTCATAAAGCAGCACATGAAGCCACGTTCTGAAGAGATTCAAATACAGATGCTGAATCTACCAGTCTGGAAAAGGTTACAGATCCGTTGCTGAGGGTCTGGGACTCCAGCGAACCACAGTGAGAGCCATTATCCCCACATGGAGAAAACTTGGAACAGTGGGGAACCTTCTCAGGAGTGATCAGTCTACCAAAATTTCACCAAGAGTGCATCAACGAATACATGAGGTCACAAAAGAACCCAGACGGAAAGAACTGCAGGCCTCACTTGCCTTGGTTAAGGTCAATGTACATGATTTCACAATAAGAAAGACACTGGGCAAAAATGGAATCCTTCGGAGAGGCGCAAACCACTGCTGACCAAAATGAGCACAAAGACTCATCTCGCATTTGCCAAAAAACATCTAGATGATCCCCAAGAATCCCCCTTGAATCCCATTGAGATGCTGTGGCAAGACCTTAAACAGGCAGTTCAAGCCCAAAAACTCTCCAATGTAGCTGAATTAAAACAATTCTACAAACTAGAGTCAGCCAGATTCCTCCACATAGAGGTAAAAGACTCATTGCAGGTTATTGCAAACGTTTAATTGCAGTTGTTACTGCCAAGGGTGACACAACCAGTTATTAGGTTGTGACAAATTAGCAAAAGTAGATGAAATTGGGTGAGGGGCTAACACTTTTTCACAGCACCGTATAACCTTCAGCCTATAATGATTATAATATAATGCCATGTCCCAATTAACCCATTCATAAATAGTATTGGTGTATGTTTAGAACATGAGTTCTGCCAAAGGCCTTACATTATAAAGGAGAAGGAGCAGTTCACTGTTTGAATTGGCTGAATTAGATGATTGTGGGGATATGCGCATGTGCAGTAACCAGAACAACCCAACAGAGCATATTTTTTGCATGTTATTTAAGCCAAAAACTACAATACAATTTATTAGGGCTATAATAAATCACTCTTTGCATAATAAATTAGTCTATTATGACTTTGTTTAATCGATAAATCACAAAACTGTTAGTCTGTATTAGTCTGCCAGTAATGTTTCATTCAACAAATTAAAAATGCAAGGATTATTTTTCTTTAATATGTATATAAAACAACATAAAATACATAACTTTGGTTCTTATTCATATTTTTAAAAAGGCTTGTGTCAAGGCAATAGATTTTCTGACAGATATGGTGGTTTACTGTATTTCTCCTCCAATGATAAAGCTTCTGCGTGGTCCATAGCACGTTAGTGTGATCAACCGTGTCAGATTTGGGGACTTAATGTCTGGTCATCATATGTAAGATAGCAATGACCATTTGCAAAATGTTAGCTTTGTCAAATATATGTTTATGTCAGTCAACATTCAGATACTAAAAAAAGAGGGGTTTTTTTCTGTTTTCTGGTGGACATAAGGCTGCAAGTGTACAAGCATCCCTGGTAACGGTATAGTTTAGGCAAACAGTTTCAAAATGCCCCTCCCTTCAGCCAGTGCTGCTGAACAGAATCAGCTGAAAAGCAGACAGTGCATTTTTTTTTCACTTTTGACTGCAGTTTTGGTAAGATTTTAATATCTTACCATTTTGAGTTTCTGCCGTGGATGCAGTGTATGCTGTGCTGCCATGCCAGCCAAGCTCAGTTTACTTTTTGTACAATTTGTACAGGATTGTATAGGAAATTGCCTTTTTAGATAAACTATGCTCCTCCCACAATCCTGTTAATCCCTGTTTAAAACAAATGATTGTCATGTACATCATGTCAGCTCTGGCAATCTTTTCCAGAAGTGGCCCAGATCTGTTTTGAGACTTGTGGGCCTTAGCATTTTTACTATGTGGGCCACTTTTGGCTCACATGCAATTTTGCCAGTGCCAACCATGAGCCAGCAGTGTCATATCTTACTAGAAGTGGCTCACATCCACATGCTATCTGGGGTGCCTTTCAGTTTCGAGTTTGTTCATCTCTCCCAGTTCAAACAGAAAGGAGATGGTGAGTAAAAATGACTTCCTTTATAATATTTCTGATTCCCCTCAAATAGCAAATTCTGCTTGATTTCTGAAGAACATCAAATCTCAATTTAGCAAGGTAAAAGTAAAAAATATTGAAACTGATATTTAGTACATTTCAGTCTGGGAACAGAAATTGCGATCATGTGCTTCAGCTCATGTTTTGCGGTAAAACATTTTTAGTGGATTAGTGAACTGCAGCTATCCTCTCACTAAACACATCACCAAGCTTTTTGGGAAACATCCCCCCAGCTGGAATAGAGTTTTTTTTTGGTCCTGCCTTTGTCTATCTGTATGTTCCTACAGATCAGCGGTCTTTGCAGTTTATGGAGATGTGGAGATATTTTTCCAATGTAAGCGTCCTGAACACAGTTAAAAAGTGGTAGGTCATCACCCGAGCACTGTGAAAAGCAGAGGGTCAAATGCCTGCTCAGGCCTGCAGCTCTGGCAGCCTTGTGTAGTGAACATGCTGGAGTGAGTTTGATTCGTGCTGATTGTTTGCAAGCAGTGCAATTGCATTTAGTGTCATAATTAATAGTGTCCATTCACCAAGATGCATTGTCACATCTCAACTGTCCACACAGTCACACTGCATCAAAATATTTACATGCACTCAATAATCTGATCATAATTAGATTTCTGCAGTTATCTGATTATTCAAATGGTCATGTAAACAACACACTCTGATTTTTTGGATCTGAGTAAGGTCTAGAAATCTGATTAAGAAATCTAATTAAGACAGCTGGACTGTAGCTAGGTAATAGGATTTCTCAGTGCATCTTACTCTGATTTCTCTCGGATTTCTCAGTCTGCGCATGTGCGAAAACAGAACGCAGTACCAGACATAAGCAAGCAGCGCTGCTGCAAGATGGCAGTAAAACAGTTTTGGAGCGATGCTGAAACGAATTACTGCATGATGAAATTAAACACTTAAATATTTTTCATCTTCTAGATGATGTATGTGCATATTGTCAGGTAAAGTGGCGCGTTTTACATTAAGTTTACGTCGCATCTAGTTCTGTAAATTTATTGGCTGGTTGCAAAGCAGAAATCTGATTACTGTCTGACTCGTGTAGACCCGGAGTTGCCCATTATCTGATTACTCAAGTGCGTGTAATGCATTGATCGAATTACTAACAAAATCTGATTTTCTTATTAAATTATTAAGTGCATTTAATCGCACTCAATGTCACAATGCATTTTTACATTGCTAGTTAAGGGTCTCTATTACTTTCCCTTTTTCTCCGACATTTAGTTTTGCCAGTGTACATATAATAAGTGTGAACAGCATGTTGCATGTATTATACATGCAATAGACCATACATAAAATAATGGTATCAGTGCTCTGATGTGGAAAGTGTTTACAGTAACTTGAATAGTACATTTTCACAGAACTAATTTCATTAGTCACAGACCTTCAGGCCACTCTCTGGTTTTTAGGAATATTTTTAAGGAGATTTTAATAATATCACCTTTGTTGTCAATACACACTTATACTTGATAATTGCATCAAACGCTTAGAAGGCAGGTTACACATCTGCAGCACAATTTCTTTTGATCAAAATTTCCATCTCTGAAATATATCATGACAAATGATTCCCTTTTACTTAATGCCAGTTTTGACTGGGAATTACATGAAGGGTGATTTCTGACTTTTGCACTATACTGTGTAAGGATGGTGTTAAGCATTCCTTAAACTAGCACTAAATGCTTTTTAGGTTTTTTACACTCTTGATTATTAGGACTTGAAGAATGGTATAGGCAGTTAAACGCACATGTCTGCAAACATCCAGAAGGAGGAGCTTTCACTGGTTTTACTTGTCCACAAAACAACAAAGATGAAATGATGACTTTTAGTTGAAAGCTTGGGTTTCAGTTTTCAACACTGTGTTTCAATAAATAGAAGGTCTATGTTTTAACCACACCTATTGCTTACAGGTATATAAAGTCAAACACATAGTCACGCAATCTCCATAGCTCCATAGCTCAGTGACTTTAAGTATGGCACTGTCGTAGGATGCCATTATTTCCACAAGTCAGTTTCTGCCCTGCTAGACCTGCCCTGTGCTATTATTTTGAAGTGGACACATCTAGGAGCAACTGCAGCTCAGCCACCAAACAATAGACCATGCAGAGACCTTACAGAGAGGAGCCACTGTGTACTGAAGAGCGCAGAGTGTGAAAGTGGTCTATCCTATGTTGCATTACTCACTGCAGACATCTGTAACCAACAACAGCACAAAACTGGGGCTTGGGAGCTTCATGAAATAGTTTTCCATGGCTGAGCAGCTACCCGCAAGCCTATGCACAATGCCAGGCATCAGCTGGAGCAGTATATATATATAAGGTAGTGCTAATCCTACAGCATACAAAGACATTTTAGACAATTTTATGCTTGTGGCAACAGTTTGGGGAATGCCCTTTCCCATTCCAGCATGACTGTGTCCCTGTATGCAAAGCTAGTCTATAAAAACATTGCTTAACACAGGGTTGTGGGAGCCACGGAGGAGAGTGGGCATTTGACTCACCACTTGTCAAAGTACTGGGTCAAAGACCCACCACTTTCTGAGTTCAGGGTGCTTACATAAAAACATAAAACCCTTACTTCATGACACTAGTTCTGATTCAGTTCAGTGCTGGTGGCAATGCATTTTTTCTGTTGGTCACAATCAAATGACAGACTTCAACACCAGAGTGTGCTTTTAGTGCACATCAGAGCTGAACTCTCCACATAATCTTTGCATTTATTTTGATGATAACAACAGAGAAGCAATAAAATAATAGCGAAGTGATGCTTTTGATTTTGGACATGGAGCATATTTTTGGCCAAGCATCAGCAACTTAACAAGTCAAAGTCAAATTGGTAACCCAACCTCTGGTAAAGTTTATTGTTATTACTTTTTGTGTGAAACATGCAGACAATAAGCATCTCTATTTTCTGTTTTTCTGTTTTCATGTGGGAAAATGTAAGAGTAACAGATGCATCCCTGCAAAATTTCAGACCTAACAGAAATAAAGCCTGATGTTCTTCAGAGATACTGAGACTGAGGCTGAACTCAATGAAGCGCAGAGTTAAAACAATCATTAACATTTATCAATACGTTTATGGACATTATTAAAAATGACATGGAAGGTAGTTTTAGATTGTCAGTGGCCTAGTTGCATTTTGTCACTCAGCCATCTTTTTTTTTTTTTTTTTTTTCCCCACCACTTTTCAAGATGTGCCACTCCTGGTTTGACAAATTTGGTGTGGAGGAACTCCAGTGGCCAGCACAGAGCCCTGAACTCAACCCTACTGAACACCTTTGGGGTGAATTGGAACATTGATTGTGAGCCAGGCCAACATCAGCGTCTGCCCTCACAAATGCTGTTTTAACTAAATGGGCAAAAATTTCCACAGATACACTCCAAAATATTGTGGAAAGAATTCCCAGAAGAGTGGAGACTGTTACAGTCTCAGAGGCGGGGCAACTCCACATTAATGCTTTTTCAAGTTCATATAGGTAAGATGGCCAGGTGTCCACATCAAACAGTGTACCTTTATGCACTCAATATTATTACAATGGCAATGAGGTGGTCACTGCATGCAGTCAAGTCAAGCAAGATATTTGCTATTTAATAAACACTTAGTGTGCTGTAATGCAATCAGTTCGGCTACCTAGCAGGCCACTAGGTGGCTCATGAGTTTTCATTTTGTCCCCACTCTGGGTTGATGTTATATTTGAAGTTTAATAAGTAATTAAACAAAGTCAAGCATCAAACATCATATGTAAGATTTGTCAACCATACATAATTATATATTAATATCAGCATTTATTAATGCAAGACATAACTATAATAGGCTAGTTTCAGAAATTGAGTAGTATGTCTGAACATACACAACAATTTTGAAAGATGTTTTTTGTTGGAAAAAAGGGTGTTGTCTGGGGAAATTTTAGTCCCCCAATACAAACAATGTAGACTTATCATCAAAAATACAAAATAAGGTTAAATTTCGTACCTTAAATGAGTTTTAAAAGTTTAAAACTTTTCTGTTTTTTAATAAGTTTCAGAAGCAAAAAAATATATTAGCAAAATCAGCATATAGAAAAGGATTAAAGCAAAGAGTAGCAAAATTTATATCAAAATGAATGAAAATTGGTAGTATCTTTTTGAAAGCGTAGGTTTCATTTAACTGTCATTATTTGTGTTTACAACATATTTTGGACATTTCGATACTCAATTCTTTGCCTCTGGATTTTATTGCTTTATTTGAAACTTTTCGCACAAAATTAACTACATAGGAGTCAAGACAGGGTGTACAGAGTCTATGCAACTTAAAATATATAACTGCAACAGTGTACAGGGCTGGGTAGTAATCGAATACATTATGTAACAGCGTTACATAATCAGGTAACAAAAAAGGTAACTGTTCTGTTACAGTTGCAGAAAAAAGACAGTAATCAGATTATTATTGGGGATGATCAAAGTATGTAGTCTTGGAAAAGTGTGAATTAGACATTAAGTTGGGATCTGCTTTCCACATGAGACAGAAAATAAACCAGACTGAGAACAGTGGCACGCAGCCATATCTGATAAACTCATATTGACTGAATTGTATACAACTTAATGAGGAAACTACATCATTCATGTGAGTACAATTTGAAGAGTAGATCATCTTACACGACAAAATAGGAATGTAAAATTCAGGGGTCACAATATTCCAGTACTTATTTTTAGTTTGCAAACTACCCTTGACTTGCTAAATTCCCTGATTAACTCCACCAATATATTTAATGACATTTCCAAATGGACGTAGAGCACACATTAAGTACAGACTATCATGTATCACCTACATTGTTTCTGTGCATGTCTGTTTATCTGTTAGGAGGTCATCCTGCTGAAATGGTTTTTCTCTGGTATTTATTTAAATATATAATGTTTTAAAACAACAAGTAATCCAAAAGTAATGGGAAATAATTAGATTATGTTACTTTAATGTAGTAGTCCTGTGGATCAGGTTACAAATGACATTTTTAAACAGGTAATTAGTAATCTGTAACTCTCCAAACACGTGCTACTAACTAAGCTTTCAACTGTGGAATGAACTGATTGAACAATGTACAAGTCAGAATTTTTAGAAGCCATTCATTGTCATAAATAACCAAAACTGAACCAGTACAGTTTATCCAAAATAGGTGCTTGTGTTCTTTTATCTGCTGTCTCATAGTTGTCTTTACTGGTATTGAGGCTGTTCACTCGTTAGCTGGGTTCAGATTGATGATTCAGTAGGTGAATCAATGTTTGTTGTTAGGTCAGTATGTTTGCCTGATAAATGTTCATCTGTTCCATTTACCGCCCACATCTCTGACTACGAGTCAAGGACAAAAGCAAGTGTACACTTTGTACCCACAAGTGAAGCATGCATGCATGGTCACTTTCAGCAAGTACATCAATTCATCTGAATTATTTTCACCAATTGTACATTTTTTGCAGATATGTAAACACAAAAGACTGCATCTTTCAGTGTTACAATTAAAAATAAAGGTGCCCTGGACTGATGCCATCGATTGATGCCACTTTTGGTTCCATAAAGAACCTTTCAGTCGATGATATTTAAAACAACATGTGCAATTGTGAATAAAAAGAACTTCAATTTATTGGAAGTTCTATACCAATTACATATCGTCGCTGTCCAAAGAAAAACAAGTATCTCCCAAATAGTAACTTTGCAAGAAAAGGCAAAAACATTCTTTATCTTCAGTGTAAGCTGATGTAAAGAGATTTTATTTGAAGCAGTTTAGGAGCATTTCTATTGGTCCAGTCATCATGAAATTTTCACACAATGTAAAAAACAGCTGAGCTCAAATTCTGCAGAAAAATAAAAATTGCAAAAAATAGAGACGTGTTTTTTTTTGGGACAGCAACGATATGTACCTAGAACCAAGGCCTGTATGTCCAAGTCTAAGCCAAGAACCGTTTAGGATCCTTCATGTTTTTAAAATGCAAATGAGCAGCATTTCCCACATAAATTGTACAGTCCAAAGATTTGAGTTTTACATGAATTTGCTTCTTTAGCATAGTAGTTTACAAATAATTTCCCTTTACACATCTAAGCAGTTTTACACATTAATCAGTGTACATGCATATGCAGAATTTACATTGCGCCACAGAAATGTCACCACATTTCCCAAAAATGAGTCTCTAACCTTATTGCTCATACTGAGCTCTCTTGAGTTAACAATTAACCATTATCCATTCAGTTCCTCCAGTAGCAGCATGAGGTTAAGGAGAGTTTTTTTGGGGGGGATTGGCCAGAGAATACCATATATAAACACATGGAGTGAAGCATGGAATGATGTACAACTAAACAGCAGGACTACAATCACCGTTTACGTGTCTTGCTTTCCAGTATGAAGTTTCTTCTGTTACTTTGTCTATGTGTCGGTGGAGCCCTGGCTCGGGCTGATGAAGATTATGATGATTACGATGCGGTAGGTAGTTTTCTTTGTGGTTATTTTTGCCTTTCTTTATGGTCAGAATTAAATAGTCACTTTTTTTCATCTGCATTCTATAAATCTTAACTTTTTTTCCTTTCTTTCTGTCACAGGAGGCAAAACCCACACCAGCAGTAAGTCTGTATTTTTTTAAAGCTGCAGTGGAACAGAACAGAATAACTCAAAGTTAAACTGCACTTTTAACAGGTTCTTTGGTGTAATGGAAGTACCACTTTACACTTTTCGACCTGATCTCTTATATGCCACATAATTAGAGAGGAGGATAATTTAGAAGAATGGAAAATATGTTCACACTTCAGGGAAAGCAGGGCCAGTGTGTTTTGTTAACAGGTTTTCAGGAAAACTGTTATTAGCTTTGTCTACAGTAATCAGTCATATGCTAAGTATCATATGCATAAAAGTTGAATCCTTACTGTGCAGTCTAATACTCCTTGAATACTGTTTTCTATCTGTTCCTTAGCCCAAAGAAGCGATAGATCCTCGGGGCCATCGGCCTGTTAGTAGAGGGGAAGTCTACATACCTGTTGCTGCACCACCTCCAGTTAGTGGACGTGGCCGTTACAGAGCACGACCCACAGCTACACCAACAGGACAACCTCAGGAGCAGAAGGAAGAGCAGCCAGACCATGGCGGATGCATCCATGCTTCTGAGACAATGGTACGCTAATGACTATGAGCAAGTACAAAGTATATGAATACAATTTTTGTTCATTTATTAAGTACATTTCTTTAACTTTGATTTTGAAATTGTAGTAGATTGAAATAATAGTTACATGCACATCTTATGCATGTGCTATTGTTTAAGTGAATGCTTACTTAAGGACAGGCCAAACTACAAAGTTTATAAAAATTAACCAGAATGCGCAGCACATCTACTACTCAACTTACTCATAAGTTAATTCTGTTTATAACAGCATCATTTCATGGCCCCATTTTCCCTAAAGGCTTAAACTTGAAGCTTGCTTATACCAAAGTGTAACATGGTCACAAATTACAGTCTATGTTCAAGTTTACAAATGTATTGCTAAATGACACATTTTGTAGCCTAAAAGTCTCCTGTGTGAAATTACATTGACTTGCTGATGCTGAAATACACCTTAAATCCAGATTAACTATTAGCCTCAATGAATTTCTGAAGGTTTTAAAAATGACTGACTGGTAAATCAGAGTTCAACAAAACACCTCCTAGAAACTGCCTTCTTGCAGAGTTAAGTTCAAAGTCTAGTTTAACATGCCAGCTCCAGCTGACCAGTGTTTTCTGAAGGTGTCATGCACATTGTGTATTAGGACTGTAAAATTTGCCACTGTGTAAAAGGTAGATCTCCGGGAGACTTCCTTTTTTGTTTGACTTCTTTTTCTTCCTCCATAGGGTGTGCTGTGTCCTACTGGCTGTGAACTGAAAACAGCTTTGCTGAAGCAGGAACGTAACGTTAAACCAACCGTGACCCAGCTGAAGAGAGAAGTGGACGCCCTGTCTCAGACCTCAAACTCTGTTTACAGATATGTGACAGACATGACTACAGAGGTCACAGAGAGGCAGAAAATCAGTGATGGTATGGGCACAGTAACATTTGTTGAGTCTTGGCCAAGCCTTGGCCTAAAGTATGCAGTGCAAAATGAACCCCCGAAACAATAATTCTTATTTAGAAACTTCTCATTTAGAAACTATTAAATTGTAATACAGTTTTTTATGTCATATTTTTAGATGGGTTCAAAATGAACCAACAGCGGCTCCAATAATTTGTGCATTATTCATGAGGATTCAAGACATTTTGGGCCAAGCTGCTGCATATTCTATATAAATGTTTCATTTTATATGTTTTCCTAGCTAGTATTAAGAGCCAACCATGTATTTTGTATCCCCTTAGGTAATGGCCAACTGGTTAGCCAATACACAGATGACCTGGAGCTTCAGCATGCCTATGTAAAGGAGGCTGTAGACATCACCTTTCCTCAGAACATTAAGATCCTACAGGGTGTCCTGGAGAAGATTAGGGACAAGATCCAGCGCATTGAGAAGGCAATCATCGCCCAGAGGGACAAGTGTGCAGAACCGTGCAAAGTCTCTTGCCCAATTCCCGTGGTTTCTGGAAAAGACTGTGAGGACATCTTCCGGAAGGGAGGTGAAGCATCTCAGATGTACCTCGTGCGGCCAGAGGTCTTACAAACACCTTACAAGGTCTACTGTGACCAGACAACCCAAGATGGAGGTATGTGTGCTTTCATGTTCTTTGTCTTTCTGTCCATTTATTAACAAAACCCCCCTGAAACGAAAGGTGGCAAAAGGGCTCTTTGGAGCAATGCTTTGGGAAGCTTTCTTAGGGAACCAAAGGTGATTTTAGCTTATAACTTTTGATCATATCTTTTTTTTTTCTCAGGCTGGCTGCTTGTCCAAAGTCGTTTGGATGGTAGCGTGGACTTTGGCAGGCGTTGGGATGACTACAAGAGAGGTTTCGGAAATATCGCCTTTGACGTTGGGAAAGGTTACTGCGAAACTCCTGGTAAGACAATGCTTATGCATTGTAACAAATGGTTTGTTTGTTTAGCCGTTCTGTTTTGATACGTCCCTGTTAGTGTTTGTTTTATTAAGCATCAGAATTTTTTACACTTACCATGTCTGTTTGACAACTTAGGTGAGTACTGGCTGGGTAATGACCGTATCAGTCAGCTGACCAAGATAGGCCCGACTGAAATCCTGATTGAAATGCAAGACTGGACAGGTGCTAAGGTTCATGCCCGATACCAGCAGTTCACCGTGCAAGGGGAGCCTTCAAACTATATCCTGGCAGTGGACAAGTACTCAGGCACAGCTGGAAACACATTCCTAGAAGGAGCAAAGGAACTGTTTGGTGAAAACCGCACCATGACCATCCACACCGGCATGATGTTTAGCACGTATGACAGAGACAATGACAGATGGTGAGTATTCCTATTTTTACCATTGTGGTAAAATCATAACCAAACATAATGGGTTTATATTACATGAATACTGCAGTATGTTTCAGTGTCATCACTAGCTGCCACATCTAGAATTTCAAAAACAGAAAATCCATGGACTGAGTTTTCTGTTCTTTAATAAGTACAGGGAAATCATTGGTTATGCTACAGCTGTGTCAGATAGTTGTGTGTAGGTCGCTTGTAATGATGAATACTGATGTATCTACTCTTCTACATATATAGGGTACCTGGGGATCCTTCTAAGCAGTGTTCAAGAGAAGATGGTGGTGGATGGTGGTACAATCAGTGCCACTCAGCCAATCCCAATGGCCGATACTACTGGGGTGGTGCCTACACAAAGTACATGGCAAAACATGGAACAGATGACGGTGTTGTATGGATGAACTGGAAGGGCTCATGGTACTCACTTAAGGCCATCAGCATGAAGATCAGACCTTTCTTTGTAGATCAATAAAGTCCTGCTGTTTAAAAATAACTGAAATGAGACTCTATGCTTGTCCTAAAGTTTCGTCCTTCATCACAGTGCTACTCACGGTCAAATCTAAGGATAATAATAAAGCACAACTGTAAAAAGAAGAAAAAGACATTGTTTGAAATAAATTTAGAAAACAAAAACACCAAACAACTTTGTTTGGCTCCTCATAGAAAGTGTAAAAAGAAGCTGCTTGTGGGAAAAATGTTGTGTATTATGAGTATGTATAGTGTGCTGTTTGAATATGATGTAATCTCAACATCCTGTAAGAAACTTGAAGGACAAATGTGGTCTATGAAGTTCTCATTAAAGTTAACCTACAATGACGTCTTGTCTTCAGTTGTATTTCATTATTGCACACAGGTACTTTTTTCAAAATCAACTAGAGTTTGCAATATTATGACCCATAATTGTTTTTGTCTTGTTCAAAGCAGTTTTACTCTAGCTTCAAAATAAGCTAAATAACATCATTTTGCATAGCTCACGTTTTAAAAAGAAATATACAAACAGCAATACAATGTGCTAAAAAAAATTGGCTGAGCCAATTAAACGTAGATTAAACGTAGCAGGAAACCAGCTGGAGTGCTTATAAACAAACATAAGTCCATTTGTCCCCAAATTATTGACATTCGTCTTAAATTGTTCTCTTTACTTTTTCGTTAGCTACTAGCAAGATGAGATTATTGCTATGGTGATCAGCAGTCAGCTTCAATGTTAGAGGCTTTAGAATCAGCAGGTATACATTAACTCCAGTGTTCAAGACCATTTATGGTTAAAACTGTGTTAGAACAACCAGCAGAGCTTTATTTTACTGCAAAATAGAATTATTTTATTTTTACCTAAAAATCTAATTTTGCTTTCGAGCCACAACAGCGGAGTAAAAGAGCCATACGCAGCTTTGGAGCTGCGTGTTGCTGACCCCTGCTGTGGAGAATATTTGGTCTAACATTAAACACAATCTAGCTCTGCAATGTATTTAAACTGTCTCAAGTCATCAATGCTGAGTGGAACAATATTGATTAAAAAAAAGGCTGTCTGCAAGTTTACCCACAACACATCAACATTTAAAGAAAAGGGAGCATTTATCCAATACTAAGTTGCTTTATCTATTTGTTTAATGGTTTGTTGTTCTAAACATTAAAAGCTTAACGTTTTGCCATTTTAGGCTCAGCCCATTTCTTTGAACAGGAGTGTACATGATCATAACAAGCAGCAGTGCAATGAGACTTGTGCTCATGCTGCTTAGGCTAAGTGAGAGTGAACATCTCACCATTCTGGCTGGATCTGTCTGACTGAACAGCCACTTTATTAAGTACATCTTGTGTCTGCACTCTTTGTTTTATCAGGTCCTCTTATGTGCACTTTGTAGTTCTACAGTCGCAGACTGTAGTCCATCTGTTTCTCTGCATACTCTCTTATCCTCAGGACTGCAGTGACACTGACATGGTGGTGGCTTGTTAGTGTGTGTCGTATGAGTGGATCTGGCACAGCAGTGCTGCTGGAGTTTTTAAACACTGTGTCTACTCACTGCCCACTCTGTTAGACGTATCTACCTAGTTGGTCCACCTTGTGGATGTAAAGTCAGAGACAGTAGCTCATCTGTTTCTGCACAGTTTGTGTTATTCATCCTCTAGTCCATGGCTGCTCATTCCTGGTCCTGGAGATCTACCACAGTTCAGAGTTTAGCTCCAGCTCTAATCTAACACCCCCGATCCAGGTAATGAAGGCCTTTTAGGGCATCTGAATATTAGAGCCAGGTGTGTTGGATCTGAACTTTCCAGGACCAGGACTGAGGACCCCTGCTGCAGTTCTTCATCAGTGGTCAGAGGATGCTGTTGGCTGGATATGTTTGGTTGGTGGACTATTCTATGTCCAGCAGTTACAATGAGGTGTTTTTGTAATGGAAGAAAAGAATATTAAGCACAGAAAAGGGAAATGAACATCAAACGAAAGAAATAGACCTTTTTTGGGCATGTAAACCATGCAGGTGCAATTATGCAGATCATAAAAATTGCTAAACATTAGTACAAATTTATGTAACTACATTATAAAATGTAAAAATCTCTTGAACCAGTGGTTGGAAGGCAGTCTCACATCAATGGCAGTCACAGATTTTCTTAAATATAATGGGGTTTAAAGCTTACGTCAATGGCCATAATAATATGAATTCCTTCGCTGAGCTCCACACATAAAACATATTCTGTGGCTTATGTGTTTGAGCAAGTACAACTGACCGAGTCCTTCACTTTTACAGATAAGACATCTGTTAAATCAGTACATAGAACCACTTTCTGGCAGAAATAATACAAAATATTATCACTTATTTCATATTGCATTGCTTTATTTCAGTTCATTAGTGATCACAGTGGTGAATTGTGATATCCTATTAGTACTGAAACTACAAATTAGGTTGATTGAACTTAGAAACTACCATTCAAAGGTTTAGAATCATTGTTTTTCTTAATATACAGATGTATGGACCCCTGGTCAAGTTTTAAGTTTTTTTCCAAGTGAAAATAAGTTAATATATCCTGTACAGTAAACACATAAATATGCATTTTCTGCAGATTTTAGAGCGCAATTTCTTTTTATCAAACATATTGAGAAAATAGGCCAAATGTTTATTCCCCAACATGTTAAATTCAGCAAATAAATAGTAATTGTGCATTAAGATGTGCAGAAGTGTGTTCTCTCAACAAAACAAGGTACTTGAGCACAAAGGAAACAATCAAATATGAAAACAATGGCAATGCTGTGTTGATTGCCATATAGTTATCATGATGAACATTGTACTGAATGCATACAGGGTTGTATATTTATTATATTTATGAATAAATATGACTGTTTTGAACACCCAACATGATTTTTGTCTTCATTTTCCCAATTTTCACCCAAACAAGGCCAAACTGCTTCTAGCCTTGGTGCAAGTAAAGTCCAGTGAAAATGAAAATGCCTTTATGATGTTGCTTCTCCATCTGAATTCCAGATATCCTGTAAAAGCTCATCCATGACCACTTGGTTTTGCTCAATGTCCTCAAACTTTGTCAGGAGCTTGGCGCGCACCAGGGGGATTTTTCGGTATGCAAGAGACACAGGAGGTCGAACAACAGACTGCAGTTTGACCTTTTTGTCCACAGTAAATGTTTTTTGGCTTATGGAGAGCAAGTCAAATCTGGCCATGCTGTCCTCCATGGCTTTGAAAGCTTCGTGATCAATGGTGTGATCAAAGGTTTGCTTGCATGACCCTTTGCATGCACGTAGTTTTATGTCAATGTCCACCTAAAGCCCAAACCGAAGACACAAACAAGTCAAATCAAACTGAAAGTTGAATTTTAACTTTGACTAAACAGAGAAGACCCTGACATGGACAGTTTTTGCTACACATTGGTCCAAATTTATGTAACTACATTATCAGCAATTTTAACTTATTTTAACATATTTTAATGATTTAAGCCACACATATGGCTCGTTTGAAGTAATGGGTTGGCCAAAAATCTGATTTACACAATTTGCCCCTTACTTCAAATCAATAAGCCAAGCCATGCAGATAACAGTATGTCATACAGTGCCATCATTCAACAACTTCACACATTTTCAAGTGTGCGGTTATCTAGAACACTAAACCAAAGGATTAAAGAAGCAAACTTAATTTTTGGACCAATATCCTTTGGCCACAACACCACACTACCAAAAAAGATAGTTCTTCAAGCGTTCTTTAGTTAAGGCAAACCATGAGTTTCATGCTCAAATAGTTCTTTGCATAGTGAAATCGTTCTTCAGATTGATGGAGAATGTGCTGGAGATGATTCAATATAGAACCTATTTGAAAAGAGTTCTGTATTGCACCAAAAAGGGTTCTTTTATTGTACCATGTTTGACACCACAACAATAGAAGAACCCTTTTCAAAAAGGTTTTATAGAGAACCATCTATAGCACAATCTCCAACAATCTGAAGAACCCTTTTGCAATGCAAAGACCACTATAATCATACAGTTTTTGATTGTTAATGGTTCTCTATAGCACCATTTTCTTTACTAAAGAACCCTTAAAGAACCATCTTTTTAAAGAGTGTATATACCATTTCACCATGCAGAGAACCACTTAAGCATGAAATGATTCTATCTAGAATTCAGTAACACAAATAAGCATGAATTAATGCTTAACTAATGCTTTTATCACAGTAAATTAATTCATAAACTAATACTTCATACATCAGGAAATAATGAAGTGTATATGTCAGTAAAGAACTGAATCAAACATGAATAACCATTAATAAAGGCAGTCATTAATTATTAACATAATTCTAACTAAGTCTGTTAATTAATACCATGACTTAATATATTAATTAGGATCCTTTCTATAATGCACAATGTCTGATGGAGATGATGTAGGTTAACCACATTATAGGCTAATAACCAATACATTAATTCATTACAATTACATGACAAGGGCTGGACTCAGTTTCATGCCCTCGCAATATAATGCTGACTTACTTAATCAGTAAAATGTGCCAGGAATGTGACGATACATTTGATAATGATATATGATACAATTCATTGCTTAACATGTCTGTGCGTCATTAGTCATTACATTTATATATCATGTAACTTGTCTAAATTCATCATTGATTCATTATTTTGTGCCCCGCCAAGTAAAGTTGTGATGTAAATATGTATTTACAAATCACTAGTTAATACATCCATATATCATTAATTTACAGCTTATAAGAAATTATTGATCAGTGAAATGACTGAAAAGCACTACACAGAATTATCAGTGAAGACCATTTATTGACACACAATTTTAAATGTCTTGCAGCAAAAGTGAACATCATATGAGAAAAAAACGATATGTTAACTAACATTATGTATTTCATGTCAAATCAACGTGCGTTTGAAACAGAGTAGTTTGCTCAGCAGTGTTTCTGTTGGATATGAGTAGCATTTGTGCTAATTTGTAAAGCATTCAAATTATTTAGCATCAATTAATGGGATTTTAGTCTTTGAGAAAATTTTAGTTCAGTATAAGAAGCAATAACTGAAAAAGGCATAACAAAAAAATGACAGTAAATAAGGTTGGTTAGTATTGAATTAGCACAGACGCTAGTCTTTCTGGTTGCATCCTGTCCACATTTAATTAATGATATATTAATGTATTACCCACGATGTGTTAACATATATTTACACCATGACTATACCTGGTGGGGCACATCATCATTACTTAATGCTGAACGTAGAACAAATAGACTATATATTAATATGTTAACTAGTGATTTTAACTAATAGAATGTAATTAAGTATGATTTAAAGTTGCCGTCATGTCATGCAAAATTATTACCTCGTTATTACCTAGTTATTTTACTACGTTATATTAAACTATTATTTTGTCAAATATTTAACCTGAGGATACATACTTTTTGCAGTGCTGTTAGAAAGCAATTTATCATGTGACCTAAATACTTCATAAATACGTTAAGCCAAAAATTTGCAAATTTATCATTACATACCCACTTTTTTCCTGTCGCATTATTATTCATTAAATAAATAAACAGCATATCGTGTGATTTTTTTCAATCTGAGCTCAGCCCCAAAAAAATGTAAATACTGAATCCTGAAAATCTGTAATATTGCATTTTGGTAAATATGTTTAACCTGCTGGATGCAAGCCACTGATTTTCCTGCAGATGAGTTATTAGCTTATTGTGTTATTATTATTCATGTTAACCTACATCATCTCCAAACAAACATTATGCATTAAAGAAAGAGTTTTAAATAATATATCAAGTCATGGTATTAATTAATAGAAGGAGTTAGAAATATGTTAATACTTAATAATTACCTTTATTAATGACTATTTATATCTGCATTAGTTAAGTATTAATACAGACTAGACGTATTATTAATACAGATTAGACTTATTTGTGGACCAGTATTGTAAAGTGTTTCTCAAATTCTGTGGCTCAAAAGAACCATTACCTTTACTGAAGAACCATCTTTTCAAAGTGTGCACCTCCTCCTCCCTTTCAGGAATGTGTAGATTAGATTTTTGGTTGAGCAGCTTTATTATGGGCTCTTACCTCAAGACGACGCATCTTAGTTATCTGATCTGAGATCTGACTGCGGTACCTCCGAAGGTCACTGGAGAGCTTGGAGGACTTCTTCCACAACAGCATCAGGTTCCTGTAAAGTCTCTCAGCAACCTCAGCATACCTCAGTTCTTCCACTGCAAACAGAATCAGCTTTGATTGAGACTTCAACAAAACCTTCAGAAGTCATTAAAAGGAACTGTGTTTATGGTGGGTTTCCTGGACAGGGTTCAAACCTGGTGCTGGACTATACAGAATTCTGAATGGAGATTCTCTATTACAGGGTGAATGTAGTCCAGCATTAGGCTTAATCCTGGTAGAACTGGCCCATAATGTAGTTTTTTGTACATTGTATGCAGCTTTACTTCAATAAAAATTAATATGAAAATATTTACACACTGTATGTTTTGATGATAATCTTCCTTTGTGCTTCGTAGAACTGTGCACTTTTAAGCATCGTAGATAAAGTTGTGCTCTTGCATTGGTGAATCTTTTCACAGATTTTACTGAGGCGAGCATAAATGTCGTCCTCCTCCTTATCAATGAGACCCTGTAGTCGACAGCCTGATGGGCATTTATTCTCCTGCAGACAAAGAGCATGGAAATGCTATAGATGCCAGAGAATTTTAGACAGTACCAGTCAGAACAGAACTTTTAAAAGGAGATAATGTCATATTTAATGGTACTTTCTTCACTATAATTCATACTTTGTACCATTTTCAGTTATTTTCTGGTCTTGCCTCTGAAATACTAGTGAATTTAATATGAACAAAAGGTCAACTAATCTTAAACCAGCACTTTTTACTGTCAGATACTTGATAAATATGGACCCTGGTCTTTTTAGGATATTACTGTTTAAACTCACCTCCTCCTCATCAGTACACATCGGGTATTTGCTCACTGGACACTGTTCAAATCTTCTTTGGTGGCCAAAGGTACTGGGTCGTTTTTGTGCATTAACTGACTGCTTAGATTCACACACTGCAAACACAAAACACAAAATTTCATGCTAAGTAGCATTTTGAACATGATCTAGAAATTGATAAATTTATTAAAATATATATATATCAGCTTTATCAATATATATATATATATATATATATATATATATATATATACACACACA
>JAILXH010256480.1:3709-15875 GCA_023558415.1 Piaractus mesopotamicus
AGGAGTCGATTTGAGACACAACTAAAAGCTTCATCTACTGGTAGAATTATACTGCCTCAAACAATCAGGCTGGTGATGCGCTGAGATGAGAGACATTCGTGTTTTTCACAGCCTCATAGTTTTTTCTGTTTTTTTTCTCAGGCTAATGGCAAACGGTGCACACTTCGGGCTAAAGGCGGGAAGAGTGCAGCAAAATCGTGTAAGGAAGAACTGCGCGCGCTGTGTAGAGCGACGCTCTGATTGGCTGCATGTGTATACAAACGCACGTGACACCTCGAGCCTACCTGAGTCTCCACCGGGGACCGTCCGCTGGACACTGGGCAGGTATAGCGCCGTAACACCGGCTACTGTCGCTCCTGTCAAAGTCCACGACCACCTGTCCGCTGACATCTTAAACGTTCGCCCGCCGTCTACACTCGTTTATACACATTTACTGTGTTCTGTCGGCTCGAGGAGCGTTCAGGTTCAGTACGACTACAGAAAACGATCTGTCTGTGGCTACTAGCTCCGGTTTTTCTTGCCAGAAAAGAGCTGTTGTAGCAAAATACAGAACAATAGCAAGCTAAGAAGCGAAGCTACGGTTGATACGACCATAACAGTATTAGCTTAGCATCTAGCTAGTTTTTCAAAACTCCCTTTTTGCCGGTAAAGAGAGCTGTTGTATGAAAATACAGCGCAGTAGCGAAGAGCAGGAGAAGAAGCGGAGCTGCTGCTCCTACGACCACAGCAGTATTAGCATCTAGCTAGCTTTTCAAAACTGTTGAAACTCGAGCCTCAGAAACGCGTTGCTTTATTTCGCGCGCGTCCGGTTCATAATTCGCGCCACATCCTGCTTTAATCTTCAAATGAGCGTCTCCGCGGTTGAACCGTCCCTCCCAGACTGCAGGTTTGCGCTGAGTTTTCAGAGACCGCTGCGCTAACATGCCGAGCTTTGTGGTTAATTCCGCTTCCTGCTCTGGCCGCTCTGTCGTAGACGGAGGCTGCACGGGCAGCGTGGGAGCTCGACTCGAGAGCTTCAGTGGGGGTGTTGCTTTGTTTTGAAAAGAGCAGGGACGAGGGCAGACCACAAACACTGAAATGCTGCGTGATCAGGTCCACAGTTAACGTTACAGTCCTGTTGCATATGCACTTACATGCACACCGAAACTCACCGTTTCTTTGTTTAAACAATGGATACAGTCATTCATCAGTTGCTCTGTGAGTAAGAAGCTACTTCCAACAGGTTCCACAGTTAATTCATAGAACACTGTTAAGGTCGCCAACAACACACAAAGCGATTCTGTGTTTTCCCCCTCTGATCAAAGACGCAGAGTATGTTCTTCATTACTGATTCTGCTTGTAAGATGTGGCTATAATGCTGGATGGATAAACTAAGGGAAAAGCAGCTGTGAGTACAAGATCTACACTCATGCTGAGAAGATGAATGACCGGCGCTGAGCGCTGATCTGTAACGTTAGTGCATTTTATTATTATTTTCATCTCCTTCAGACACACTCAGCTTGATGTTACAGTTGGACTAAATGAGTTTCCGTCTAGGTTCTCTCACAAAATGATATTGATTTACAAGAAAATATTACCTAACTCGGGTACAAGGGCCTAACTTACTCATTGTTGTGAATAAGTCAATTCAACAATGCAACGTCTTTTGGCAAACTGTATGATAAATTTGTAACATCAGTTCTTCCGTCACAATTATTACATAATCGCCTAATCGCAATTATTTGACTGCAGTCATTTTCCACAGAAAATTTTAGTTATTTTCTACTGCAACAAACAAAACGTGAGCTGAGTGTGCTGGGTTGAGGCAAATTCCTGTTAATAAATGAGGGCATTAAATGAACTCATCAGGGACTTATGAAAACAAAAAAGTTCTTACTACTAACTTGGTGCTCTAACATGTTTAGAGGGCAGCACTGAGTAATGTTAGTTTATTTATTTGTTAGCTATGTAACTAATTCTAACATTTTTGAATGTATGCTGGCAGAATGAATGTTTTTGCTTATATTTTCACTCTTCTGAAGAACAAGTAGCTTTTCTTAACTCCAAACATAATTCTATCTAAGTGTAGATACTGTTGTATTGATTCAACAGTGCAATCAGTGTTACTAAGTAAATATAGCTAACAAGTAAGGTGTCTAATCAGCCGATTTGGCCGCTTTAGGCTTGTATTGTAATAGTTGCAAACAATGATCGATGAATTGTTAATCGCAAATATTCATATGACAATTAATTTCATTATTGTGTCAGCCCTAACATCAGCAAAACAGTAAATGCTTGAAATCCCTGTAACTGATCCAGGATCAGGATCCATCACCAAAGATGTGCAGATATTTGTGTATCTATATCCACTGAGCTCTTTATTAGGAACACCTGTACACTTGCTCCTTTAGACAATTATCTAATCAGCCAATCGTGTGGCAGCGCACTTACGAGCCAGCAGCTTCAGGTAATGTTCACATCAAACACCAGAACAGGCGAAAAAAGTAATCTTGTCCGTGGTATGATTATTAGTGCCAGATGTTTACTCAGAATGGTGCAGTAATGAACAAAACATCCAGTGAGCGCCACTCCTGCAGACAGAAATGCCTTGTTGAGGGAGGTCATCGGAGAATGGCTGGACTGGTTCAAGCTTACAGAAAGGCTATGGTAACTCAGACAACCACTCTGTACAACAGTGGTAAAAGAAAAAACATTTCAGAATGCACATATCAAACTTTGAGGCGAATGGGTTTCTGTAATAGAAAACCATGTCAGGTTCCATGTCTGACAGCCAAGAATGGAAAACTGAGGCTGCAGTGGACACAGGCTCAGAATTTGGTGCCAACAGCATGAATTCCTGGGTCCCAACCTGCCTTGTGCCAACAGTCGAGGCTGGTGGTGGTGGTGTAACGGTGTGGGGAATGTTTTCTTGGCACACTTTGGGCCCGTTTACATCAATTCATCATCACTTGAATGCCAAGGCTAATTTGAGTATTTTAGCTAATGTACATCCTTTCATAGCCACAATTTGCCCATCTTCTACCTACTACTTCCTTAATGATGCACCATGTCACAAAGCAAAAGTCGACTCAAACTGGTTTCAAGAACATGGCAGTAAGTTCAGTGTTCTTTAGTGGCCTTCACAGTCACTGAATCTGACTCCAGCAGAACACCTTTGGAATGTGGTGGAACAGGAGTTTCGCAGCATGAAAGTGCACCTCAAAAAATCTTGAATTGCATTATGCAGTCATGTCAGCATGGACCAGAATCTTGAAAGAATGTTTCCAATATCTTCTGGAATCAATGACGTGAAGAATTGATTGTATTTTGATAGCAAAGGGAGTATTAAACCGTATTAGTATATTGTTTGTAATAAAGTGCTCGGTGAGTGTCCATGACAGTCTATCCAAAAATGTTGTTGTTGAAAATGACAGCAGCTAGGCTAACTTACCATTTGCTTACCATTCCAGCACTTAGCATTACAGCACATTTAAAGTAGCTAACATTTACTTAATAATTTTTTGCTTTTGCTAAGCGAAAGCAGATCTCCAGCTAACTTACCACTCATCATCTGTCGTTTGCTCTCTATCAAACCAGTCTGTCCCAAACATCTAAAAAAAAAACAGCTATTACTGTCAATGTTAACGTGTCTAATCCGAGGACAGCAGGCCACTGTTGGCCCATTGATGGCAAAGCTGGCAGTGTTTTTTGGGCAGCCCACTGGTGGTTAAGCAGAATATAAGACAAAATGCCACTTTTCAGTGCTCATTTTCCACTCACAATCTAATTTGTTCATTTGTTCTTCATTTCTTTCTTTCATTATCCTTTGTAAATTAGTTTAGTAAATAATTGTAATAGCAATATTGTAAATAAAGCCACTTCTACAGCTGTAAACAATCTAGCACATTGTCAGCAACAACATTCAGCAGTCATTTTCTATTGGGCCTAGTCACTAATTTATATTTTCTTTTAATTGTTTGTAACATTTGTACCTTGTACACTGGAGAGTAATCTGAGTGGTCTGAGGGTGGACCAGCAGTGGTGTGCAGTCAGAAGAGTGCCCAACGTTTTAAGCCAGCAGGCTGATAGATGCTTTCTGGGATTATGGAACAATGCAAGGACATCTGGCTAGCTATAGCCAGCTATCCTGACTGACTAAACTGACAAGGAGTTAATTTATGTTAACATTATTAAGCCACAATAAATTGACATGAAGTTGATGATCAGAATTACTTAATCAGGATATATAATTGCTGCAAGTCTGAAGATAGTTATGTTCATAAAATAACGTAAGACAACATGGCTGGTCACCAGCAAAACCAATTTATAGTGTATTTTGGATATTGGTATGCTGCTTAACCAGCATGACTGTGCTGGGTGACCAGCTAAACCACCATAAACTAGCTTGGAATGGAATTCATTCTGGTCTGTGCTGCTTTTTCAGCAGGGATGACTGTTGAATCCGCTGGGGTTCTGATAGATTTTAAAAGACAGTTGAATCAGGCTCGTGCTGATGCGTTAAATTTATTTTGGATTTTGAATTTTAAATTGAATTGTGATTGTATGAGTGGGCTGCAGTAAATGCTGCTGCTCAGGATTAAATGATAGTTCAAATGTCAGAACTCAACCAAAATTAGGATGATGGGCAGACCTACTAGTCTGCTCATTATCAACAAGGTATCAGTTTAATGAGAAATAAGAATGATTGGCTGGAAACGCTTTTTATCTGTATGGTCGTTGTGCCATTTACACAGTTTTGTAGGCAGTTTTTTTGCTTTTAGTCACTAAATAATGCATTTTTGAAGTGCCCCATTTTGTATTACAAAATGTATCCTGCATGCAGTAGTGAACACTAATGACTCTTCTGATTTACGAAACCAGTTTTAAGCAGTTTCAGCTCTTCATCTAATTAACATTCCATGCTAATTTTCCTGTCCTTTTCTGAAAATCAAAATGCCTAGAAAAAATCTAAATATGAGTAGATTACGGATCATATTAGTATACATCGTTTAGCTAGATTTATATGTTTCATATTAACTAAACATAAATATTTTTAACTTTTGTTTAGTGCTGGTATATAAATGTGATTTCAGTATCTTTGTGATATTTGGACCTCATCAGTTTTCCCTGCTTGCTAGAATGTGGATAATAATAAAACACAGCCTGCTTCTTGCATGGATAGTTTAGTCTTCTAATGGCTGTGACTGAAACGTCACGGCTGAAGGCTGAACGGAAAAGGCCAGGAGCTGGTCTGACCTACATCCTTGAGTAGTGTGTGGAGTTCACTTAATGCACAATTAACTGTGCTAACATTTCTTTGTGGCGTTGCTTGCAGGAGGTGGTGGTGGTATGTGGACCCTTCAGTGCCACATAAGCGGTGAGGTTCACAAGTTGAAGGGTTCCCCTCATGAAAATGTCACGCTAGACTGATCGGTAATCCTGCTCTATCGTAAATGAGTCTGATCCTTGCCTAAATTGAGAGCTTGGAGAGGTAGAGATGTGTCAGCACCTCAGAATTTCTAATCCCCCTCTCTCCCCTTCTTACTACCATCCACACTGTCTAATCAGTGTTTAAGCCCCCCACTCAACCCAAACACACACTCACACTCTCCCTGTCTGTCCTCACTCTCTTCTTCTCTCTTTCTCTTTCTGTCACTCACACACATAGCCTACGCTTTCCACATTCCTTTATGAGTTTCAAAGTATTTGTGGTCCAACATAAGGCGGTCTTATTTACTCAAATTTAATCGTTTCTGTCTTTCTTGGAATTATGGTTCACTCACACCAATATACACAAACACTGATCACTTAGCAACAAAATATAAGTACATGAACTAGAGTTCATTAAACCTGTTCAAATGATTGACGTAAAGTTCATTAAGCTGGACTGTAGTACAAGTTGGATTAAAATTGGTAGTTTTTAAGGTGTTATTGCTGATTCAATATAAGAAAACAGCAGAAACACTATATGTATCTTGTATTTAAACTATATGATTTCATAATATGTGCAGTCATACATGAGGTAGATAAAACAATAAAAATGATCAAAAAAAGAATCAAAAAGGAAACTTATCTATTTCTTATTGATTCTAATCCAATTGATACGTGTTTGCTAGATTAAGATTTTAAAAACAAAACATTTGCAAATAGAAGACTTTTTGACTCATTTGCTAACAATGCAATTCATACAGTTGTGCAAACTTGGTACATATTCTTAGTTCTAGTTTGACACCTTTGGTGTTATTTTTAGGACTTTACTGCTACCCACTACCTGCCACCCACCTTCTCCAACTCACTGCCCACCCATCACATTTTCCTCTCCCATGCCACCCACTCACCATCCCTGATCAAAGAAAGAAATAATATAATTAGTGTTATAGTAAATATAATACGTGAATGATATCGTTGCAAAACACATTATAGACCACTTTACATTTTTTCCTTTTCGTTATATGGACCATTCTAATGAATTAGTTCAAACTGCAGTCCCACTGTAAAAAAAAGTAATAAATAAAAGAAGTATTCAGACCTACAAGGCTTATGTTATAATGGATTTGAACCCTGTGCATTGATTGAGATAGAAATAAGCTAAATATATATATAAAATCATCATTTATAGAGTACTTTCTATTGGAAGCTGTTCCAAACCCTAACCCCTAAATTTCAACTTGTGAAAGTAATACTTAAATATTTTTGCATTTTTCTTTTTCAAATTTGTTTGAAAATCTGTTTCAAATTAGTAGAAAGATATTTTTGATTTCTTTGAAAGTGAAGTTGAAAGATTTGAATTTGATTTGATTTGAGATTAATTTGTGCACAAAAAAATTATACTTCATTTAAAAAAAAATGCTGTCCCACGTTTTCATGTCAACACAGTTTTAGTCCAAAGGCGAAGCTTTATTTTAGCCACACCCCTGAATTTTAGAGCAGGACGTGAGACTGCATCTCTGTCCCTCATGGCCACATGGTGAGTAGTTTTGAATTGTTGTTTTGAAGTAAACATGTCCCAAAGTCTAAACCCAGTGTGTAATATGAAAAATTGTCACTACTGAAACACATATTTCTTGCAATTAAATGAACGCTGTAGTGTCTTAATAAAAATATTATGATTTTATGCATGTGCTGATTTTGGACTGATGCCATTACCTATGTTAAGACTCTGTAATCACTGACATCCTGCTTAAGATATGTTATACTTATATATTTTTTTTTTTTCCTTTTTACTTATTTATATATATAAATTTTCTTTGTTTTTAGCCCCCCTTCCTGTCCTTTTCCTTTTGTTGTTTGTATGTTAACTACGGAAAATCAACAAAAAGTTAACAAAAAAACATTAGCTGAAATTGTCACCACTGAAACGTTTGTTAAAGTTTTGTTAGTGCTATGATTGTTTGGTATAATGTAATGCTCAACGAGTTTAATTAAATAAACATAATTAAGGCAAAGGCTCACACAAAGCAAAAGGAATTTAGTCTCAAGTCAATTAAAAGTCCTAAATGTGTTTTCAGCTCTGACTGCTTGTTCGGCATGAGCTTTCACATACAAGAAATGTCAGTGTTGTATTATGATCAATACCACCTTTAATAGAGAAATAAAAATGTGTTTTTTTTTATTAACATCACTGTTATTCTTTTCAAAAACTCCTTCTATCCAAAATTGTTACAGAAGGATACATAGTGTTTTGCAATGAAACTCTTTATGTTTTTGATGAAAGAAAGAGAGGCCAAAACATGATAGTATTTGTAATATACTGTGTAATATAAAACTATGTGTAACGAACAAAGTGTAACAGAGAACAGATATTTGGGTTCTTGTGAAAAGTAGCTTTAGGAAGCATGATGTAATGAGCACAGAACTTAAAACATAATGATTGTGTTGTATTCTTTTTCATTTTTTCCATCTGGATGAGCTTCTCTTTTGGGGCAAAAAAAAGACTTCAGCTCACATTGCTTACTTTATTTTTATTTAATATTTAGCAACAAAGTTTGTCTGTTTTTCTTGAAAAAATGTCAGATTTTCCTCTAATAATTTTTGTGGCGTAGCAGTATGCCAAGCCTGCTTTGAAGACCTGAGACAGCCACAGCTCCCTCCGTATTTCTAATATAGGCTACCCATATATTGCTCGAGTTCTTTTTTTATTATTTTTATACCCTCATAAATACACCCACTCAGTGCATTAATGAAAGCAGGCTTACATTTTTTTTCCCTAAAGCACAGATGACAGCCACTCGGTGGATGTCTGATCAGATGGTGTGTTGCTTACTATCTGCTTAGTTGCTATAGACTGCCAATATATTTTAATCTGAACTTTAAGAGGACAGCAAACAAGTGGATTGTCAGTAAAGCCCTAAATCTGTAGAGAGAAAAATCCTGTGGCGATTTGTAGTAGCTACATAAACATGCGCACAAAATTGAAAGGTTTCGGTATGAAGCAGCTCACTGGTACGTCATATCTGCATCAATGCTCTTAAAGTAGTGTACTTACGGGGAAGATAGCACTGTAGCACAGTCAGTTATGAGAGCGGCGGTATTATCGAATGAGGCAGAGTCTGTCACAAGCATCGCTGCACAAAGAACAAGGCAAGAGCATTCCAAAGATGAAGACTTTTTTACAAAAGCACCACCACCACTGGCCCTGATGTTAAACTTGGCACATCACAGACTAAGGGCATGCATCATTTGAGACTGACTTGATTTTGGCCCTTGTTTAGCAAGATAAAAGGCCTTGTTTTTGTCTATTCACTCCCAGCACAGAAGAATACAAACCAGACCTGATGCATGTATTAGCTAAGATGCATTTTTGATCACCTTTGAGGCCTGTTTACCTCTTTGTGCTTTCTAAAGCAGCCTCCAATTAAAGTCATTAGAGATTAGGACAATCATGATCAATATTCTGCCATGATGCTTTGGAGCATGGGCAGCAACAAAAGCAAGGCCCAGTTGGAATTGCCTTGAGCAGAACACCTAATGGAGGCCAATTAAAATAAGAGGATTCAATTTGGCCAAAGCAACAGGAACCTAAAGATAATGCATGTATCTAAAATTGCATTCTCTTGATTGGACTCTATCATGTTTGTTATGCCATTTTGCGAAGCGACATGGTGCTGAGAAAGTTGGTGCTGACAGCCTTTTTGAACAAATTCTGTTTAATCTAAGACATTGCAAGTAAGAGAACAGAGCTTGGCTTCCATAAATGGAGCACATTATACCAGAGCAGGATGTAGATCTAGATGAATTTGGCTCGACAGTGAAATGATCTGAATGAACGGTTCTCTCCCAAGATATGGTTCAAGCAAATACAATGAACTTTAATGACTTCAGTGAAAGGGAGAATTAAAAAATATTACATTACGACTGTATTTTGCACGGAAAGCCTGTCGTGCAGAGCGAGAGCGAAGTGGGGGCACGAAGAATGTGTGTGTGAAGGAGGATGTGCGAGTCAAAGGGAGAGGGAGACAGCACGTCACAGCATGGTCTCTATGTGGGAGCAATCCAGTTACTTAAACTGATCAAGATTTAATTAACACAACACTCGGCAATTACTCTGTAATTAAAGTCATTTGTCCTCTCGTGGAGCTGAGAGTGCCATCATGCCACTGCTTCCATGGAGCTGCAAATTAGAATGGGGAAGACAGAGGAGGGGGAACACAAGGCAGCGACCGTACCGTATTCGTGGGCTGATTGTCTGTGGTTTATCGCTGAACCCTAAAAATGGAATTTTTCACAAGATGAACCTTATTTGGAGAGAATATAAAAGGATGCATGTTTTCACTATTCACAGTTTACTATTCAGTGTTTTAAAATGCTGGAGATTGCTGTAATGCTTCTGTTACACGATTGCCTTCAGCATAAACTGGGAAATGGGGAAAATCTTGTGCATGCAGGATGAAATTAGCCTACAAATCTTAACCTAATGGCCAATTTGCTAATTATAAATAGGAATACCTGCACTACTTTTACAATAGGCTATAGTTTGTCATATTGTATGAAGTGTCCTTGAAAAAAGGATCTCTCAGTATGTGAGTATTAAGGCTAAAAGGAGAAAAAAAGCCTGTTGTCTGTGTTAGTTTGCAGTGTTTGGGAGCCATTTCCACAATATGATAGCAGTATAATGATTTAATAGCATGGACACACAAACAACAAATATGAAATCTAGAATTTAGATTATGTCAAGCAGTTCCATTCAACTGTGTACCTTCTGAGATACTCAGTAGAGTAATATGTACTCAATCAAAATACAAATACATCATACAAAAGTGATTTGAGCAAATATTAATTAATGGGACTGATCATTATTTCTTGTTACGGATATCTTCATGTGTTAAGCCTTTAAGTTAGATCTATGTAATTTACTTACAGTGTTACTGTACTACCTAGCCTCCATAGACACATCCTCAGTATCAGCGCATGTGGTAACTTGTTCTTATGGCCAACAGTGCTAGACAGTTAACCAGACAGTAGAAAGGAGAAACATACATGAGGGAAAGTAGGCTGTGTCAGGGGAAAAGAAAGGGCAGATGGTAAGTAAAACAATATACAAATAGTGTTGCTTAAGAAGGTTGCAAACAAACACTAATCAAGTAAATCTGACTTGAATGAAAATGCATTTGATTGAAACAACATGACTGACTCAGTTCCACTCAGTTACATGCATGTTAAAAGTGATGCCAACAAGAAATAACTGATTAAAACCAACAACAGTGTGATTTTCTTTTTTGTGTGTAAAAGGGCTCGATCAGTTTATATTTGACACTGTGTGTGGAATTATAGTGTTGCATATTTTATGCAATATTTTATTACACACTCTCAAAACAAATGTGTTAAAAATGACATGCTGTGTCATTAACTGCACAAATCTGTATGTTGTGTTATGGACAGTGCTTTTAAACACAGAATGTGTGTTGTAATTAAAGTAATTAGCATCACATTTTTTTCTTTAATATATTTTAAGGTAAGAGGAGGTAGAAAATTGTTCACCACTCATTTATATCATGAGGATTAGTGAAAAAAAGAAAAGAGTGATTTGACCGTCTCCATGTTCTGAGGTGAGGAACTCTCCTCAGGCCTTTCCTCTCCTCTCTGCTCCCCTCTGTTCTTTTTTCTCTACTTCTCTCATTTCCCCTTTTTTTATCTCCTGTCCTCTCCTCTTTTCCCTCTGTTCTTCTGTCCTCTCCTCTTTTCCCTCTGTTCCTCTGTCCTCCTCCCTTTGGTCTCTTTTTCCTGCCCTCTCCTCTCCTCTTTTCCCTCTGTTCTTGTCCTCTCATCTTTTTCATCTGTTCTTCTGTCCTCTCCTCTCCATTCTTTTTTCTTGTCCTCTCCTCTTGTCCCCTCTGTTCTTCTGTCTTCTCCTCTCCCCCACTTTTTCTTTTTCTTCTCCTTTTTCCTGTCCTCTTGTCCTTGCCCCTGTTCTTCTCTTTTTTCCTGTCCTGTCCTCTTCTCCCTTCTGTTATTTTTTCCTGTCCTCTCCTCCTCTCTTCTCTGTTCTTCTTTTTTCCTGTTTTCTCCTCTTCTTCCATCTGTTCTTCTCTTTTTTCCAGTCCTCTTCTCTTCTCCCCTCTGTTCTTTTGTCCTCTCCTCTTCTCCTCTCTGTTCTTCTCTGTTTTCGTGTCCTCTCCTCTTCTCCCCTCTGTTCTTCTCTTTTTTTCCTGTCCTCTCCTCTTTTCCCCTCTCGCGTGTCATTAACGGGGTATTTGCAGCAGTAAACAGTGACTAATTGCGGCAGACAGTGAGCGTGAGGCATTAATAGGGCGCGTGCAGCACGCGGCTCGATCCCCCGCCGCCTCAATTTGCCGCGAGATTAAAAGCGGCTGCCAAGCTGCGTGAATGAAGCGCGCGGGGGAAAGGGGCGCGCGCGTGGCGTGGCGCTCGAGCGTGTTTTTAACTTCATCAGGGGTCAGGGAGGGGAGGAGTGATGGAGAGAGCGCACTATCTCCTGTTCACAGCCGATCACGCGCGCGGAGGTAACGGGGCGGACACAGAGGGGCGCTGTGTGGCACCTGTAGCACGCGCCCTGCCGTTACACCGGGGGTCAGACACGGAGACACGGAGAGAAACAAAGAGAGACGCTGCTTAAGACAGGAGACACGCAGACAGTGCTGTCTGATCGAGACTGCAGGAGAGAGAGAGAGAGAGAGAGAGAGAGAGAGAGAGAGAGAGAGAGAGAGAGAGAGAGAGAGAGAGAGAGAGA
>JAILXH010256492.1:8921-21562 GCA_023558415.1 Piaractus mesopotamicus
TGAAAAGTTATTGTTTTGTGTACAGTTAAAGAAAAGAAAAACATTTTTTTACATTTTTGCCATGTATTTTTTCTATTTCTTTCAAGCTATAAAGTCAGAAGAGCAGGCTCAAACCTGTTAATATAAAATGTAAATAGAATGTAAATGTAACTTGTCATTAATTATATAATTTAACAAATTTGCAATATTATTTATGTTAAAACAGGTATTTGCTTAGTATTATAGCTAATTTTATATCTGTACCATAGTATGACACTGATGAATCATGTCTGAGTAGGACGAACGCTGATTTTACTGTCATTAAGGATTGCTTGTTTAAATTAAATTTTGATCCAATACACTTATTAATGTGTTTAGTTTAAATTAGGATTTTGCCTTAGTAGCAAACAGATGAGCTTAGTGAAAACTAGCGAGTACAGATTTACAGAGTGCAGAGAGACAAAGACAGACAGACAGACAGACAGACCAAAAGAATGAGAAGTTGGCATATTAGATAACAAGCGGTTTACGCACTTGTCAGTTAAAATTATATTTCACTAAGAATTTTTCCAATAGCAAGACAGAATGAAAAAGTCTGAGCCTAATTTAGCTGGCCTGAACAAGCTGCCACACATTGGAGATAATATACTGAACAGTAATTACCATTTCATATTCAGTAGGTAAGTCTGCCAGAATGGAGAAGAAATTGAACTAAGCCGTTAATTAACTCAGAAACAGAGAGGTAAATACACACATGCATTCTCCACAGGTCACACGGTTGATGTACAGTAGTAGACAATAACTTTACTACCTACGAGTACACGAAATTAGACATCTAGATTTACTCATGAATTACTTCAATGTACTATTTTCAGCCTATAAGCACCTACATAGCACTGTGCAAAAGTCAGATACCCCTCCTTCATTTATGTATTTACCAGTTAAAATGGCCATCATGTACAAGTTTACCTTTTTTACAGATTCAATTTTTTTTAAAGCCTTGCTTTCAGTTTTTCAAAGAAATCGGTTGAGTTGTCTTCTCACAGTGGACGGATGAACAGAAACACCTTTCGATTTTTTCAGATTCAAGAGTGGAGCTTGATATTCTTTAGGTACTGTTTATCTGATGGTGACAGTTTTGATGGCCTAATTAGCCAGGTCTCATAAAGTTGTCCCATTTTCACTATAACTTTTAATTATATTTGTATATTTTATATATTTTTATATTTTACATTTGAGATTATATTTAACTGTTGAAGCTTCTGTATAATTTTATATTAAATATATGCTTTCTGCTTTTTTCCCTTACCCTGAAAAATGAACTGCTAAATTCCCAGGTAGATCACAACCACATTAGCATCTAATATATCTTAAAGCACAGAGCTGGTGTACAGAATCAAGGCCACTACTGATAGCAAGGAAAAGGACAAAAGCCACAGCTGAGCCTTAGGGACTATACACAAACACCAAAGCACTGTGGGTAGGATGGGTGGGTCAACAATTCACATTCTCAGCTATCTCCCTTCACCGTACAGACGTCACACAAGAAGAAGAGAATGTCAAGAAGCTTCATCTAAAGTTGCAATCTGTAAGATTTACTTCATGTATTTATTTGGATTAGCTGTAAAAGAAACTCTGCTATGACAACTGTACAAGCTAAAAGCTCTGATTAGTTCCCAGAAAACCCATTTAAAGATATCCAGTGCTGTCAAGTTTGATAATGCTGATATTGTATTTCAGTGGAGAGAGACATGCTGTTGGCTACTTTGTGTAGATTTAAAATCTTACAGAATGCATCTTCAAAGGCAATTCATGAGAGACAGTGTAAGAGAATAAGTCATGAAAAGAAAATGCTACCTTTGATCCTTTTTGGATTTCATTTTTGTTCATTCATTTGGGATTTCACACAGCTTTACTTCCCAACTACTAAGAATACATAATTGTTTTCTACTAGCTAATAAAGAAGACATAGTGAAAGGCCTTAGTGACCCAGAATCTTTTAAAACAACTCCATATATCTACATATATGTTGATTTGGATGGTCCCCTAGAGATTTTAGCATTGACACTCAACAACCTGTCAGTTAGCCTACATGTAACACCATAAAAAACATTAATACAAACAAAGCAAAAATATACTAGATACATATACAAGATTCCAACTTGAACACTAAATTACCACTAGCTCCAACTAGCCTAGAAATTACCGGCAGTTTGTTGAGCATCTCAGAATACATCTATAGGGAAACATCCAAATTCATTTTTTAGGTTTGGTCATTACCATTATCATTGCTATAGTTCATCAGCATGCCACAAAAGACAGTCAAGAGCTTCCCGGTGGCCGGGTCAGTGTTATGGGCCAGAGCCTTAATGTGCTCTGCTACTATCTGAGCACCGCCCGCTTCGTCAACTGCACTTCTGCCCTCATCTGCAAAACAAAGAGGTCACGTAAAAACAATAAACAATAAACAAGACAACAAAGGACACAAAAAGACAAGAACCTGCAAATCATAAACGACAGGAGAAGGAAGCTTTAACGCAAATTAAATCATATATGGTAACACATTGGGATATAATAATAAAAAAAACAATAATAATGCACTGGTACTCAATACAGCAGGACATTCTTTGATAATACTAGGGTTTTCTTTGAGAAACACAGTGAGGAAAAAGCTGTGAAACAACAGAAAATCGAAAGCAAAAATAGCAGCTACAGAATATCCAGTTCCTTCTCACTGACAGTTTCTTATCAGCATCTCTCGGTTTTTCCAGCATGCCGGTCACTGTCAGGTTGACATGACCTGATGAACAGACCCATGGGCAAGAGCTGACTCTAAATCTCAAAAGTGCCACAACACCAGCACAGCTCACGTCCACACTGTAATACTCAGGCAACCCTAAAGTGTGAAAGATCACCTAAAGCCTCAGTCTTTAATAAAACAGCGTAAATAAAACGTGATTCTTTTTTCCAGCTGCTATTGTCGTGCCTGCTGATGTTATTTCTTAAAGTTTGTACTATTAGGGGTGTGACTGATGAGCACATGAAGATTACAGAATTAACAGTGATGTACAGGGAGATATACTCGAAAGAGGCCCCGAATGTTCTGTAATAACTCTCACTGGGACGAGGCAATCTGAACAAAACAATGTGCAATGTGCTCCTCTGTATATAGAGCTTCGAAAAAGCCAGGATGCCCCTGTGTTGGAGCGATGAGGTAGGCGCCAGACAGCCGTCGAGATGTTTAACCTCTCTAATGCTTGCCGATACATTCAGGAATATGGAGCGCCGCTTCGAAATGTGTCTGTCAGAAAACAGAGATCACTTCCAGCATTGCATGTAATGCAATCAATTACACAAGTTTACACGTCAAGGTACGTAGCAAAAATTGTTTTGGTTCAGATTGCTTCATTCTAACAAGATTTACAACAAAATATTCGGGGCCTCTTTCGAGTGAGTCTCCCTGTACAATACAACGTACCGTACTGCACTGGATTGTATTGTTGCATTGTGACCTGCATGTTAGCCTGTGGCAAGAGCATTACATTGGGACACTATTAAGCACAACTTTTGTTTCATATATTGCACTTCCGTAAAGTTGATTGCTATAATAAACACAAATGAAAACATTAAAATATTAATGTAAGGCACATTTTCAGCCGCTCATTTTTGCTGTTTTGAAAAACGTATAGGATGAGGCACCACCGTGCTGTACTGAACCTCATAATGAATTTTGCGAATTGTAACATTTCTACAGATTACACAAGAATAAACTACAGCACAAATAGCTGCAACAGTATCAGACATAAAAAGCAGACCTTAGAATGATAGAGTAAATGACGGGAGTGTAAAATCTGCATTCTGACTAATTTCTGTAAGACTCAACCGCAGGGAACAGAAAACAACACCAGGAAACAAAACAACGGACTGTATTGCTGTAGGCTTACTGTTTTAGGTGACAGCACTGGTGTTGTACAAAAATTTAGCAGCACACAGAGAAAGACATGCTTGCTTAATTAGTTGAAAACAGCCGAAGGACATTCGCAGGTTTGCGTGCTGGATGAGTAAAGAATGCTGCCTCTTCAAATTTGCTAATAAGCTAACAGAGCTAAGATCGGATGCTGATGAGGACTCAACGTCTTCTACACAAGGTTTCTTCTCTTCAGTGGACAATGTGCCAACATGATATCTGTCAGAAAAATATCTTTCCATTGTTTCTGGACCTTTTCTAGCTAGAGTAGTTAGCCTAGTCAGTGCTCATACAGCTGCACTACCTTCTTAGCCATGTCCTTAACAACGCATCCTTGGCAACATGCTCAGGCTCTTGTGTTTCAGAGTAGTAAAGTATAACACTACATACTTACTCACAAATACAAGCAAAACCTAACTGAACTGAAATGTTAGCCTGTATATTTTCTCAGCCTTCCAGAAATAAATCGTAATGACCACCCTAATATACTGTGACTTCAGTTGAATTGGTGTGTTCAGGTGTTCTGTTTTCATTGTCAGTTTTCTGAATTGAGTGTACCTTAATAATTCGGCATCATCACAATGTAATCAAAACAAAATTTGAGATTATATGATGCGCTGAATCATTTCCTAAAGAAATGTCATCAGATTTAATCATTTAATCAGCGAGTGAATCAGAAAGTGGCAACCTGGTAAATAGGTGATACATGGCCTGAGGACACAGATGAGACTAATGCTTACTACGTGAAATAAACTGAAAAAGGAACAGCCACCGGATTTCAAACAGACCTCTCCAAATCTCTCTTCCTCTCTACCGTCCCAGTGAAAATCCTAGCAGCAGCTTTGTTACATACTCTGTCATATACGTCATATCAGCTCAATCGCACCTTTGCTCCACTCTACTCCTCCCCAGTCCCCTCCATTCTACTCCCCTCCTGTCTTCTCCTATCTTCTTCTCTCTGCTAGGGGAAGGAAACGTCTCTTTTCTCCTGCACCAGCAAATTACAGGCCATCATTCAAAGCCACAGCTGCAGAGTCGACAGCAGCGTCACCCACGCTGGGTAAGCACACATGGGGAGTTGCTGGATTCAGAAAAGACTGAAAGATAAAATGTACTTCTGATACCCCGAGTCATTTAAATATATTCACATAATTTTAAAGAGAGTTTTAATTAGGCATCTAGCGTATGATGGTTACAGATACCCAAACATAAAAACTGAAAATTAGGCAATGTTGCAGGCCCTGGTGAATAGACACCAACTGATCTACCCATGCTCCACCCACAAACGCATTCTTTCGGGGCAACTGTTGCACGGTTGGGTTTAGGGCCCATTAATAACAAGCTTGGAACAAGTCTCATTCACCCTTATGAACTAGGAGTAGGGATGTCAATGATTAACCGATTAACCGTTAACTGACAAATACATAAATGTTTGACCAATGCTTTTGATTAAAAGGTTCATTCAATTTCTGACAAACAACATATCTGAATAGGGTTTTTCATTTAACCTGAAAACTGTTTGTTAATTACACACATATGGGTGCAAGAGCACAACTTGTTCAGGTAGCCCTACTTAGCGATGCACAACTCCGACTCTACTGAGATAAAACTATCCTACATGTCGTTTACACAATTTTTGATAAAATCAGCAAGTTTTGGTGGATTTCTGACCTAGGGAAATGCAATCATCAAAAGTGAGAACCTATAAAAGTATTAAATATTCAATTATAAAAGTACATTTGACAGCTCTGTGCCTGTTCTCACATCCAGAGCAACAAGCATTAGACCAGGCTGGACTCCTGCATTAGTAGCCACTATCAAACCAGCTGGGAGAAAAGCCAAAGCAGTGGGGGAGGTATGAATCACAGCTGAGCAGCACAGAAAAGTCTGCCAGTGAGCGAGCTCTGCGCGAGGCTTCCGGAGAGCAGCACGGGAGTACTGTCGGAGTGAGAGACACCTCCAGAGAGCAGTGCTTTTCCAGCATTTTCTTTTTGTAATTAGAAACAATATACAGAAATCAGCAGGAGACTTCTTATTTGTAGCTGCTGTCCAGCTTTTAGCTCATATGCTATTAGTTTCAAAGGAGTAATCCATTGCACTTGGACAGCCAAAACACAACTATTACAGGAAGTGTAAAGCCTTTAGAGACACTGCCTAACCCAGCCTAAACGAAATTACAGATTTTGTTCCAATGTTTACTAAATCTATGGTCAAATGAAACAATTAGCACATTCAAAAAATGGTTCATTAATCACAAGTTTAAACAGTGCCACTTGTGCCCAGGCTTTCAGGGGCATTACATAATTCATACTGCTACATGCACATAGGCCTACACATCACACTACTAAATACCTTGGACAGCAACCATCTATTCAATCGTAGAATAAATAACCTTCATGCTTCAGTGTTATTCACTCACTGAAGTGCACAGACAAATACAGACATACACCCACCCACACACACCCACCTAAGTGTACAACAAGCTATCGTCAAGGTTAGGGGATAAACAACATGTAACAAAATATGACTGTTTGGAATGCTCTATCACAGGCCTAGCAAACAAACAGCATTTCTTCACTGCACATAGCAGAGTTGTGGGCTGAACATTGTAAAATTATATAATTTGTAAGATCAGTGATGCACACCCTGGAACATTTCGTGATAGCAGACACAGGTATAATAATAATATGAATTCCATACCCAGTCATACGGTATTTCTGGTATTTTGCCCAACTCCGATTTCACTCAGAAATACAGCAAATCAAACATGATTACTCCGTTATATAATCAAGCAATTCAACATAGTCTTAAATAAACTGAGCATTCTAGAGCCTGAGAATGAGGTTAGATGAAAATATGGATTTATCATATGACTGGTCAGTCCTACAATAAATCCAGGTCACTGAATCGCAGTGCATGTTAATTATTAAACAAAAGATTACAGGACCATAAATACACTGTATGACCAAACATACGTGGACACCTGACCATCACACCTACTTGAGCTTTCCACTCTAAAATCATGGGCATTAATATGGAGACTGCCCCCCCTTGCAGGCAAAATAACCGGCACTCTCCTGGGAGGGTGTATCTGTGGGAATTTGTGTCCATTTAGTCAAAAGAGCATTTGTGAGGTCAGGTACTGATGTTGGCCGAGGAGGCCTGGCTCCAATTCATCCCAAAGGTGTTCAATGGGGTTGAGGTCAGGGCTCTGTGCAGACCACTATATTTCCTCTACAACTTGTCAAACCATGTCTTTATTGTGCACAGGGAAACAGTCATGCTAGAACAGGAAAGGGTCTTCCCCTAACTGTTGCCACAAATTTGGAAGCATATAAATCTCTTTGTATACTGTAGTATTAACATTACCCATCATTGGAACCAAGCTGCCTAGCCCAAAGCATAAAAATACAACCCCAGACCATTATCCCTCCTCCACCAAACTGCCAGATAGCGATACCCAACTCCAGCCAACCCTTGGCATTGTGCAAAGTGATCATGGGCTTAATGATCTTTTTTATCCAGAGGCTGAAGTGGGTGAGCTATATGCTGCAACACTCAGCATGTCCCACTCCGTGTTTTTGCAAGGTCTGCCATTTCATGGCTCATCTGTTGTTACTTCTAGGCGCTTACATTTCATGAACTGATTTGTGGCACAGGTGGCATCCTACGATACTGCCACATTTAAAGTCACTGAGCTCAAACCACTCTGCTGTCAGTGTTGGTCTATGGAGATTGCATGTCTATGCGCTTTATTTTATACACCTGTTAGCCAAGGGGTTTGGCTTAAAGACCTGAACTCAGTAATTACTAGGGGTGTCCTTATACTTTTGGTCATATAGTGTGCGTCCAAATAAAGGTTCCAAAAACATTTCTTTGGAGCAAGAAGAACTACTTTTCATCCCTAAACAACCTTTCAATTGCACTTAAGTCGACTGACAACAGCATTGAAAATATCCAAAACGTCATCTATCACGATGATCTGCCATTGTGGCAGGGTTAGGCAGTCTAAGCTGGTTCTGAACAGTTGAACAAATCTGTTGAATGGAAGGATTTCTATCTGCTTTCCAAGATTTTCGCTGATCCAAAGCCCATGGACTAAATTTGTTTGCGGAGCTGACTACTATGTGGATCTATATGGCTAACAGATCAGAGAGAAATCAAGGAAAGTTGATAGAAAAGGTAGCTTCATTCAACTATTCAGACGCAGTCCTAGTCAAATAACATTAGCACACAGGCGCACTGCAGTGGTAAAACACATAAAGCTCATTTTATACTCTGATCTTTCAGCATTATTTATTGGATTCATGTTTTGTATCACCTAAATAACTCCTCATAACTCAGTTTTCCAGCCAAAAGGTATGAGATGAAGTAAGTTATGCTGTGACTAAGCTAGTAACATTAGCGGATATGTCAGATAATTAGCCTCTGTCTGTTTCTCTTAAAGACCTTAGCTTCACTGCCCCTTCAACTACAAGCCATGTGTGATCTAATATGGACTTCTTACTACAGAACAGTAATACTGCATTAGTTTGCTAACTACAAAGGCAAGCAGTGTTGGCTACCCACAGTGATATACGCTGATAATGGCTGAGTGAAATATGCCAATCACTGGGTGAAATCAAAGATCGTATGAATCTTCGCTGGTAAAATATGTCAATGGCTGAGTGAAATACACTAGTAACTGAGTTAAATCTGCAGTGGCTGAGTGACAGGTCAGGAAGTTACCTGAATTAAATATGCCAGCTGAATAACTATTTTTACACTATACATGGGCTTAGAGTGACTTGAAAATACTACAGTACTCAAAAGAACATACACCAGCTAGAAAAGTCAGTGAAAGAAAAAGCTAGTGACATTAGCATATCCAGACCATTACTGCACTGTTAGGGAGGTTTTATGAATTCACAGGATCAAAAATGCTAATTTTCTTATTATATCATTATTTGGCATCTCTCTGGAGTTGGACACGCTGTGCATGGCAAGCCTGAAAAACTAAAATAAAAACAGTAATCTCTTTGATGGGAAATTTCACCAATTTTTCAGAATTTCTGCAGAGGTTCCTCAGTCTGTAGGTTTATAGGAGCCTGTCACGCAATATTTGTGGCAACTTTTTTCCCTCCAAGATGTTTTATTTGCTTTTTACCACCACACAACTATTGCTCCAAAGAACACTTTTTTGGCGCTTTTATTCTTAAACGCGCATCGTAGGAGAAAATGTCTCTTCTTGCTGACATTATTCTTGTTTCTGAAGTCCGAAACCTGATAACTTCCCAGTCACTCGGATAGTGCATATTCATTCCAAAGCACATATATGCACATATTGGGAAAGAGTACATTTTAACTCAGCACTCAGTAATTCTCTCCTGTTTATAGCTGTAGCTGTGTGTGAGCTGTGAGTCACTCCAATTGGCATGAACAAAGCTCCAGGTCTCACTCACCCATGCCCACACAGAGTCTAGGACAGCTGCCCACTACCCACAATCCTTACACAAACACAACTCATGAATCATGAAGAAAGGGAAGGAGCGAGAGAGCTTTCATAGTCAGCCTTTCTGGTTGGGTTCCAAAGAGCAAGCATTAGTCCTGTCAGTCTTCTGCTTCGGATGAAGCCTTGAAGACTCATCATTATTCCTTTCAATCCTTCAAAAGAACTACGAAGACTAAGGGCAGCGTTTCTGTAATATGCTTACTGTAAGGAAACTACACAACAGCCAAGGACATCCACATATATTCGCTGGTTTAAGATACTCAATGGTCTTAGTCACTGACAAAGATTAATCTCAGCTGGAGTTTTCAGGCTGACACTGTGATGACATGTGTTGGCCCTGGCCCAGGGTCACTCTCAGCTGGGCTCCAGTTCAGCTGCTCCATCACTCTCCAGAGCAGGACAGTGGCTGTCTACTTCAGACAGAGGCAACCTTATCAGTGAACATATATACACTGGTACCTTCTCATGTGCTTTTTTGATCATTTATGAGTGCAGACGAACGTATTTTTACCAGCTTCTCACATGCTATTCTCATACCAGGACGCGGAAAACTTGGAAAAAATTAAAATGAATAAAACCCAACGTTTTTTGGATATACAAACGTCACCTGGTTGAATAAAATACATAACTTTGATTTTACTGATTTTAAATTTAATTTTAGTAGGGTTTCCTAATCTAAATGAGTTAGAATCGTGGATAATTGAGGATAATCTGTAAATAGTGTTTTTTCCCATCTTTTCTTTCCATAATCTCTAAATTGTTGTTGAAATAAGTAAAGCTAATTATTAAAACACATATATATTTTATAGGACATGATGTTTTGCAATGTTATTCCATTACTGTAACATTGACTACCATTGAGGTTTTTCTTTAACTTGCCACATAACATTTTGTTGTTTTGGTTGCTTAGATTTTAAAAGGACAACAATAAAAGGTAAGAGAACCAACAGTTCAGTAACATATCAGTAATGAGAAAGAGATATGTGGACATGATGCATTAGAATCAAAAATGCCAAAAAATAAAGAATTGAACTTTTTGCTGTACCATAAAGAACTTTAACTGACCTGCTTTACTGTATGAATTTGGTTTGATTATGACACTCAAATATTTATGAACTTTGTTTGAGGTGATTTTGTAACAATGAATAAATAGCGTAAACCAATGGCACAGCACAAAAATTACCAATGCTGGTTGTGCACTAGTTTTGGTCTTTTGGGTGCTTTTAGTGATACTCATTAATGGCAATTTGGCAAAAATGATCTATGCACTTCACCACTGATTGTTCAGTGGGCTAGGAACAAATGGATACACCAGATTCAGCTTTACTTAACCTATCTACATACCTCTGAGCTGACTTTTCAGAACTTGATGGTGCAGAGTCGGAAAAATATTCATTTTTTCCATTCTTCTCACCAGTAGCTAGGCTATGTTAGTGATGTGCAGACACTCTAGGACAGAAAAGACTTGACCTTCTCTGTCACTCAGCCAACAAATCACTTCCTACTTTCTCCCCACTCTGGTCAAGGTCATATACCATTCCTCCACTACTCCGCTAAGCCCCAACAACAGGGTGCAGAGTTAAGGAGGCAGTGAAGTGCCTTGCATCTTATAATAAGGCATCATCTAAAGATATCACAACATGTTACCATGAAAGCACCAGACTAATTAGCATGTACGGAATGAGGATAATTAGTTAAAAGAAGGAGTAAGCAGAACTCTAACAAAGCAATAAACGGCCAGCAGATATTGTTTCTGCGCTTTGAATTCACACATCAAATCAAATCCATTAGATACTCCATAGTAACAAAGCAATTAAGCTAAGGTAAGTGAGTGGGTGAGATGGAGTTATTTGCTGTGCTTCTAAAAGACAGACCACAATGAGTCATAAAAAGGCCATGGCGTCTACTTTGTTCTCCATTTTATCAAACTAACTCTGCTGCGATTCTGAACCATTTCTGCACTAATCCCCTTTATACTTTCCCTGTAGGCTCTGAAATGGCTCCTCTCAGACAGGCCAGCAGTAGGTATGAGGTGGGGGGGTAGGGGGAGGGTACTTACGGCTGTCGTAGCAGATGTTGCCCAAGGCTCGACCCGTCTGAAGCAGTACCTCCTGGTCTTTGCAGTTCAGCAGCTGAACCAAGGGGGGTATGAGCCCTGCCTCCACACAGGGACTTCGCATGAACTCTGGGGAAAGAGACCGAGATGTAATTAATCAAATATGGGGACTAGACTCAGAGACTGGGATTGCCTCACTCAAAGTGCATGCTGACTACCTCATGATTTAACTTTATCTGACCCGCTATTCAACTCATACTCAAGACTAAGGACTCTAGGACTAAGGAATTTCAGCATGAGAAAGAGAAAAAAAAAAAAAACAAAAAAAAAACACAAACAAAACTGATTACAACTGCCAAACTTAATGGGATAAAACATTTAGTTTCCAGCCTTACATGTATGAACTTACACGTATGCTTATCAGTATAGCTACGATCATGAACAGTCATCACTGTAATGTCGTTCTCCCGTAGCTTGCAGCAGTGTCAGGTTTAATACAGCTTCAAAAAAACAAGGTTGTCATTACAGAATCTGCATTCTGATGTACAGAAGGAAGCGCTACATGCATTAAAAGTGTTCAAAGGAAAGCGGGGATGCAACTGGAACCAGGTGAATAGCATGCAGTTTGGATGCTGGCTAGCGTACTAGCTAATTTAGCTGAGATGGTCAGCTTACCTAGCTGCAATTTTATTGTTACAGATCACATTTCTTTCAAATGTACCAAAACTTCAAGCAGATTACATATTATGCAAGCCGTAATACAGAATATACAGAATAACCCTTTTAAGTTGTTTGTGTCTTTCTGTTTTTACCACACTGCATGTAGTGCTTCACTTCTCTGCTTTTCTTTAATGAAGGACTCATTATTTGAAGCTGTGTTGAACCTGACGGTTTTAGTAGGGTTTACTTTTGTACAATACAAGTCTTGCAGTCAATAGCAAAACTAAAATTCTCTACAAATTCTCTGACGACACTTCAGACTCAACTCACATGAATGACTTAAATATATAATATCTAAAAAAAACCTCAAATGTTTGTGGTCTAGAGAAATACTACACGGTAAAAATGCATATGAATGGGTTTCTTACTGCAGGACGGACCAATAGGTTAATCTAAAGTGGCATCATCATCATCATCATCATCATCAT